>CM075508.1:31422500-31597500 GCA_037950675.1 Hypophthalmichthys molitrix
GAGAAAAGAAGTCAGTTGCAATTTCCTTTTTTATTCAGTAGCTGAAACCAGCTTCCATAAAAGCAGTTGAGAAGATTGTCTAATGCAGTGAGTTCGTGATGTTCCAGCTGATGTTCAGCAGTTTTTTTGTTTTATCTTTTAGATGCAACCAGAACAGCTTGTGTCAATGGCGACACTTCAGCCTCCAAACACATCCGTCACTCCAGCATACATGGATTTTTTCAACTCTACAGACTGGCAACTAGTCTATTCCATTATCCCACCGTACATCTTCATCGTGTGCTTGACAGGAATTCTAGGAAATTCTTTCGTATTCCTAGTGTTCTTGCTCCAGGGAAACCGATGGTCTGTCCCTGAGATCTACCTTGGTAATCTGGCACTGGCTGACCTCATCCTACTAGTCTGCCTGCCTTTTTGGGCAATGAACATCCTTAACTATTTCATGTGGTCTTATGGGGAATTCATGTGCAAGGTCGTCAACCTCTCCATCAACGTCAACATGTACACCAGCATCTACATGCTGGTCATGGTGAATGTGGACCGCTACCTCGCGCTCGTCTTGACCATGAAGGCCAGATGGCTGCGGCGGAAACGCTACGCCAAAGTCATTTGTGTTGTTCTTTGGCTGTTCGGTGTGGGAATGGGTTGTCCGACTGCCGTGATGCGAAAACTGAAAGACATTCCGGCTCACCGAGCCGTCGAATGCACACTGGATTATCCCAGCAAAAGTTGGAGAGTGGCTCATCTTATGCAACTAAACCTGGTAGGATTTGCTCTGCCGTTCCTGGTCATCACATTCTGCTGCTTCAATATCGTCCGAGCCTTGAAGCGAAGGAGAGACAACGGTAACTGGGAAGACAGAAACGACAGGAAGGCTACGGTCCTGGTGTGCGCCGTCACCCTGTTCTTCCTCGTCTGCTGGGGTCCGTTTCACTTCATAACTTTCATCGACATACTCTGTGATCTGATGGTTTTGGATGAGAATAAGTGGGCCAACTTCTTAAATATTGGAAATCAGTTTTCCGTATACTTGGCGTTCTCAAACAGCTGCCTGAATCCAGCGCTCTACGTTTGCTCAGGAAACTATTTCAGGAGGAAGGTCAGCAGCATCTATAACAGAAGAAAACGCTCCTTGGATGTGACAACTCAACAGCGGACAGTTTTTACATCTACGACAACTGGCAATCAAATCAAGCCGGTTGTGTTATATGAGAAAGTCTAGTGCTGGATTTGTACAACAAAACAATGCATATTATGGCTCTAATATTAGGGGCTTTCGCACCAGAGGAACCTTTTCATAGTAATAATGGCGGAAGTACTCACTTCACACCGCAGGAACTGGGAACAAATTTAGTTCTAGGAACTCCTTTTGGGGGGACTAAATTAGCTCCTACTTCAGAGAAGGGTCTAACCCAGCACAGTAGGAACTACCATTGACGTAAGTAGGCCTGTCGCGATAGTCGATATATCGACTTATCACACGATATATGGACATGACCTCGATCATTTTTGGTGACGTGATGTTTACACAAAAATAAATGTCACCGACATTCGATGCACCATTCGAGTCTTTATAGTGTTTTCCTGACAACTACAGACAGTTTGGAAGAATAAGTGCAAATGCATTCAGTTTCCGCAATCTACTGGTGCAAATATAAATATGACAGCGCGAAATGGTGCACGCTCACAGCTAGTTTCACACAGGACGCGGCAGTCGCGAGTGTCTAGTTCGTTTTCATAGAGATCGCGTTTTTGCATTCCACTGCGCCATTTTTCCATGGAAACGTGTTTGTTTGACTTTTGCACTTTCACAGCATCTCGTGCATGACGCGGCGCTCAAGTTTTTCAAACACGCCTCTACAGATTCCTCAACAGGCCATATCTGACTGCTAAATCTGTGTCTTTGTTCATTTGGACATCTGACAATAGCGTGCACCCTTACTTTACTGAGAAAATAAGGTCAGGGATAAACCTGTAGATGGAAAATCACCATATAAGTGCATTTTGTGCATTTGAAAGTGTTTTTTTCTACTTGTTATTTTGCAGTTTTTGTTAGCAAAGGTTTATTATTTATTCAACATTATTATTTTTTTGACGCTTCAATTCCAGTATCTAAATATTCTTAAGAGTTAAGTTCGTTGTCATTTGAAAGTGTGTAGGCCTACTTGCATTATTATGCTGTTATATTATGATTATATATTAAGTGGCATAAAATGGTCTTAAAATGACAATAATATCGCATATCGCAATTATTTCAGGGGCAATATATCACACAACAAAAAGTACCCTGCTGAAAAAAACAGCATATGCTGGTTAAGGTAGGTTTTGGAGCTGGTATGCTGGTTTGAGCTGGTTTATGCTGGTCCAATGCTGGTCCTATGCTGGTCCTAAGCTGTTCCAGGACCAGCATAGGACCAGCTCAGGACCAGCATGAACCAGCTTAAGACCAGCTTAGGACCAGCACGGACCAGCATTGGACCAGCATTGGACCAGCATAGGACCAGCATAAACCAGCTCAAACCAGCATTGGACCAGCATAAACCAGCTCAAACCAGCATTGGACCAGCATACACCAGCTCAAATCAGCATTGGGCCAGCATAGAACCAGCATAAACCAGCTCAAACCAGCATTGGACCAGCATAAACCAGCTCAAACCAGCTCAAACCAGCATTGAACCAGCATAGGACCAGCATAAACCAGCTCAAACCAGCATTGGACCAACATAAACCAGCTCAAACCAGCATAGGACCAACATAAACCAGCTCAAACCAGCTCAAACCAGCATAGGACCAGCATAAACCAGCTCAAACCAGCTCAAACCAGCATAGGACCAGCATAAACCAGCTCAAACCAGCTCAAACCAGCATAGGACCAGCATAAACCAGCTCAAACCAGCTCAAACCAGCATAGGACCAGCATTGGACCAGCATAAACCAGCTCAAACCAGCATAGGACCAACATAAACCAGCTCAAACCAGCATAGGACCAACATAAACCAGCTCAAACCAGCTCAAACCAGCATAGGACCAGCATAAACCAGCTCAAACCAGCTCAAACCAGCATAGGACCAGCATAAACCAGCTCAAACCAGCATAGGACCAGCATAAACCAGCTCAAACCAGCTCAAACCAGCATTGGACCAGCATAGGACCAGCATAAACCAGCATAAACCAGCTCAAACCAGCTCAAACCAGCATTGGACCAGCATAGGACCAGCATAAACCAGCTCAAACCAGCTCAAACCAGCATAGGACCAGCATAAACCAGCTCAAACCAGCTCAAACCAGCATTGGACCAGCATAGGACCAGCATAAACCAGCTCAAACCAGCATACCAGCTCCAAAACCTACCTTAACCAGCATATGCTGGTTTTTTTCAGCAGGGAAGTTATTGTGACAGGCCTAGACGTACTGTAAGTGTACATTGATTGGTCAAATACATACCATATATATTCAAGCCGTTGTGTATTTTATAGTGTCACAAGACATAAACTTACAGAAAGCTAATGTTAACAGCATTTACCTCTCGCCTTTGTCTGCATTGTGTTCTTTTCTCAGCCACGACGATATGTAGCACCGCAAGTTGTCGTAAGAGCAAAATTAGTTCTCAGATGTCATGTCCATAATTTATAGCAAAAAATCTGGCATTAATTCGATCTCAAACGGATTCATTTAAAGAAGTTATTACTCCACCTCCTGCGTGACATCATTAACCAGCGTGGCTGAACGACAGGTTTGTGACAATACAGTTTCGGGAAACAGTCGTGACCAGCTAGTTGATCTGTTCAACGATGCATCGTACTATGGTAGTGAAGCAGCGAGTTACATCATTGTACGGGAACTAAGTTCCCATAAATACCCGGTGTGAAAGCCCCTACTGTTGCAATCATGGTTCCCACTCTTTTTGACCAAACACACTTTTTAGATATGCATTTTAGATATTTGTTTTACCCAATTAACTATATGTGTTATACATATACTGTATATATACATATGTGTGTGTGTGTGTCTTCATTCAGATGCAAAAGCAGCACACGAAACACTGTTGTGTTTACGTGCTATTAGTGAAATCCTGTCCTTATTGCCACTGTGACAATTTTCATTAGCCTTGGAATGGGCAGAATTATGAGGTTGAAAGTGATGGCGTTAATGGAAAGACTAATTAAAAAGTAAGTAAACAACTGTCACGCTTTATGTTATGTCAAAATCAAACTCAAAATGGCCTGAAAACATGATGACTGCAGGGGTTTTTAGTGAGCAATCAGCATGGTGAAATTAAAGTTACATCTTAGTGTCTGAGTGTGTACAAGCTTGATGACTGCTGAAAATAAACTTACTATTAAAAAGAAAAGTTGAATATTAGTTTATAAATAATAAATATATTGTTTAAATTGTTACTGCCTTTAGTTATTATTTTGGAATAAATGTAAAAATGCATAAAAACACTGACTTGATGAAATTTATACTTGGTTTCAATAAATAGAACATTACATAGTGTAAAAGTACAAAATAGAATTGTATTTGGTCTCTCTTTTTATGTAATGTTAACTTAACCAGGAAAATTGTGTAACAGGGACATAAATGAGGATGTTGCCTCATTTCAAAACACCATCACAGACCACTGATATATATATATATAGGTGAGAAGCTATATATATATATATACACTACCAGTCCAAAGTTTGGACACGGTAAGATTTTTAATGCTTTTAAAAGAAGTTTCGTCTGCTCACCAAGGCTGCATTTATTTAATACAGTAAAAACAGTAATATTGTGAAATATTATTACAATTTAAAATAACTGTTTTCTGTTTGAATATATTTTATAAAGTAATTTATTCCTGTGATCAAAGCTGAATTTTCAGCATCATTACTCCAGTCTTCAGTGTCACATGATCCTTCAGAAATCATTCTAATATGATTTGATGATCAAGAAACATTTATGATTATTATCAATGTTGAAAACAGTTGTGTACTTTTTTTTTTTTTTCAGGATTCCTTGATGAATAGAAAGTTCAAAAGAACAGCATTTATCTGAAATACAAAGCTTTTGTAACATTATACACTACCGTTCAAAAGTTTGGGGTCAGTAAGAATTTTTTTTTTAAGAAATTGAAGAAATTAATACTTTTATTCAGCAAGGATGCATTAAATCAATCAAAAGTGACAGTAAAGACATTTATAATGTTACAAAAGATTATATTTCAAATAAATGCTGTTCTTTTGAACTTTCTATTCATCAAAGAATCCTGAAAAAAAATATTGTACACAATAAATGTTTCTTGAGCAGCAGATCATCATATTAGAATGATTTCTGAAGGATCATGTGACACTGAAGACTGGAGTAATGATGCTGAAAATTCAGCTTTGATCACAGGAATAAATTACTTTATAAAATATATTCAGTTATTTTAAATTGTAATAATATTTCACAATATTACTGTTTTTAATGTATTTTTAAAGAAATAAATGCAGCCTTGGTGAGCAGACGAAACTTCTTTTTAAAACATTACAAATCTTAACAATCCCAAACTTTTGACCGGTAGTGTTTATCCATGACATTTGTAAACATAATAATAATAATAACAACAAAAACATGCTTTTAAAATTCCCAGATTTTCCATGACTGTGGGAACCCTGAATTATAACGATATAACAGGCTACAAAATTAGTTCTAAAAGAAAACAATGTGGTTTAACATTTAACATAAGGCAAGAATATCCCAAAGCTAATGCACAACATATTTTTCCAGTGTAGTGTGAGTCATTCATTACTGCATCTGATCTCAACACTTTGGCCTAGTTTCAGACAGGCCTTGCCTAAACCAGGATTAGGCCTTAGTTCAATAAGGATATTTAAATAGCTTTTATAAACATACACTAAAAAAAAACATTACTGATGTGCATCTTGAGACAAAACATTGGCACTGACATGTTTTAAGATATGTCTGTACAAGATGCTTTCAGTTAAAACAGCGCAATCATGCATTTTAGTCTGGGAAACTGTGGTTCTACACAGGGTGCACTTCCTTTTTTAACTTGACAAAAAAATGGAGCGTTTACTATATATAGCGCAAAAAAGAAAAAAAAGAAAAACTGTGACACCAGTTCATCTGTGTGAAAGTAAAATGTGAAAGTCAAGTATTGTAACCCATACTCAGAATTTGTCCTCTGCATTTAACCCATCCATGTTAGTGCTCACACATTAGGTGAAGAGAGTAGTGAACAAACACACACACTGCAAACCGTGGACACGCACACCTAGAGCAGTGGGCAGCCATTTTTTATGTGGTGCCCATGGAGCAATTGGGGTTAAGATGCCTTTCTTATCCACAACCTTCGGTTTACCACTCTGACTTGCTAACCACTAAGCCACAACTGTCATTTACCACGTTTGCATAGACCAGCAATAAAAACAACAACAAAAACAATGCAATGCATTTCAACAATATATTATTTTTAACTTTTCGGTATCGGAAGAAATATATTGATAATCAAAATTTCTTTCAACTCTTTCTGAGATTGTTGCAATGCATTCTGGGATTGCATTCCCCAAGAAGGATGCATACAGATTTTGGCCAAAGATGATGCATTTGCTGTCTGAGCTCTGATGTCTGTCCTGTACATCAGCATATTTTATATACACTGCTCAGATTTGCTAGTTTTGCTGTTCTCTGTTAACACGTATAAATGTTCTTTCATTCTGTATCGACACACCAGCTTCAAACTGTAAGTAGCTACACATTGTCACATATGTTTTACAAGGTTATGCTTAAAAGTATTTACAGCAGTACCTTTTAAGGCAAGGATAAATACTTGTTTCCAATGAACTGTTTGGTAAACATTTAATTTAGCTTTTTCTGTTGACGTTTATGGATAGCTTAAAGGTAAACAGGAAGAGCTGGTTTAGATAAACAGTCATAAACAGATGCACTTCTTAAAATCATCTCTTCAGTTTTCAGATTTCTTCTCTTCTGCAACTTCGAAGCACTAAAAGGTGAGCACTTTTATCTTATTACAGACTTCATATCGAAACAGCAATGTCATCACAACAGTCAATGAAAAACAGCCGAGTGGGACGTTTAACATCATTAGAAGAGCATTAAACATGATCATTTTAAAGGGAACTTTTATGTAATGTGTAAATGTGTGCAGCGTTAAACCAGCACCCATTTCTGCTTGTGTTAGTAATCTTTGCGTTTTCGGTATGGGTTTGCGTAATATATGTTTCTAAAGCAAAAAATTCAAGTTGTGTTTACAACAGACCTTATTTTACTTATAAAATGTGACCCTGGACCACAAAACCAGACATAAGTCGCACGAGTACATAGCCAACAATAGGATCAAAATTATCTTTTATGCCAAAAATCGTTAGGATATTAAGTAAAGATCATGTTCCATGAAGATATTTTT
Source organism: Hypophthalmichthys molitrix (assembly GCA_037950675.1). Lineage (NCBI taxonomy): Eukaryota > Metazoa > Chordata > Actinopteri > Cypriniformes > Xenocyprididae > Hypophthalmichthys > Hypophthalmichthys molitrix. The sequence continues at coordinate 31,429,912 of CM075508.1, forward strand.
TAAATTTCCTACCGTAAATATATCAAAAATGTATTTTTGTGAGTGGATATGCATTGCTAAGGACTATCTCAGCCAAATATTGTCCTAACAAACCATACATCAATGGAAAGCTTATTTATTTAGCTTTCATATGATGTATAAATATGAATTAAAAAAAGTTGACCCTTATGACAAATAGGAAAAAAACTGGGGGGGGGGGGGGGGGGGGATAGGACATATAGGGGGGAAAAAATAGGATTAAAAATAGGATTTCCCCAAAATATCTCATGGGAATTAGTCTTCCGGGTTTTACTGTCATCCCTGCACCACTCTATTATTTTTGCGCATTTTTAACTATAATGTTATGTTTGTACTGTTATTATTGTTTTCCTGTATCTCAAATAGTAGAGCATGGGACTAGTAACACCAAGGTCATGGGTTCAATTCCCAGGATAAAAGCATCTGCCAAATGCATAACTGGTGCTAACATGTAAATATACAAATACTCAATAACTGATACAAACAAATACTCTTCTACTAATCCGATGATCTCACCATCTGGCTGGAAATTTATTAGGAACTGCAACATATGCGACAGGGTTAGAATGACAACAGTCTGATCCTCACTCTGTCTCCAGACATTCAAATGAGAGAGATACAAAACAGAAAACATGGCATGACTCACGTGGCTCAACTTTTCTCAGTGGAAAATTTACCGGTATTTTATCTAGGATGCTAGGAAGTTTTCTTTATGGAGTTTTCTTAGGAACATAGCACAAGTTTGTGAACTGGGACGCAGTCAAGATCTGATTTAAGAACTACTTAACACATAGTCAGAACATCCCGTTTTCACATAAACCACCACTCTCATTTCACGTAATACATCACGTCTATGAAGATGTTATCTGGTTTTAATCCAGATGTATAAACAGTCCATACGTACGGTATGATAACACATGATACATCTGCGGTTCATCAGCCTTAAAGGCATGTGTGCAGAAAGACAAAGTCATGTGATGGTGAAACAGACGAGAGAGATTCAGATTAAACAAACACCCAGATACTATAGTGAATGGATGCTGAAAAATGTGAAATCCTGTCTGATTAATCAAAAAACGAATCATAATTGAAGTTATATAATATAGTGTAAAGTGTTTACGTTAAAAAGCGTAGTCTTAAATGGTACACATGCTTCTTATGAGATAACCAGGACTTTTTATGTTCGCAATTAAAATCAGTAACTTATTCTTGTCTGTTTATGTCAAAACATGAGAGTTTAGATTAGAGATTGCAATACATTTATTTTTTATCTTGCTTTCAAGGGGGTCCCTGCACACAATACAATAAAAGAAACAAAAACAATACATAACAAAACACCAAAAAAGATTAAAACGACTTCGATTAATATAGTTTTGAGTGGGTTTACAGGTTTTTTTAATTGCTTTTGCTCAATTTTCACAAGCAAGTGTTTCATTTTCAAAACCCTTAATACTAATATCACAACAGATCATCAAAAGTGCACTTTTTTCAAACATTTCAGCATGTTTTTAATGGTGTTAGTATACACAAAATCACAAAGTATCCTTTTCACAACACAAAATAAGTGTTTCATCTATATAAATGTTTCATTCACATTAACTGTCTTTCATAATGCTATTACTATAAAACTTTTGACTCGTTCAGTTTAATACATTTGTCTATTATTTAATCCAACTGATCTTAATTGTTAATCAATGAATCATTTGGTACATCTATAAAGATACAGATTCTATAGATATAGTTTCTACTTTGTTTGCAATTTCCGACCAAAAGTAATTAATTATTTTGAAATTGTAAGCGATTTATCTTAGATTATAACCACTATGTTCAAAGTGTGTGTGTGTGTGTGCACGTGTGACAGAGAGATTTGCAATTTGTGAACCTAGAGCAAGATAGAGTACAAAGGAAAACAGAAACAGTCAATGACTGTGTAACATCAGATTGATCAGACATACATCAGAAAAAGAGAGACAGATCCCATCAAAAACAGCATTTTACATAACAGTATGTTTGCCATGTGATACTGTAAACAGATTACCATGGTAGAGACTGCCATATTACTGTAACTCACCCTTATAAAGGTCAACTACAGTATAGACTGAGTCATATGGTAAAGTCAAAACATTTACTGTATTGGCAGAAAACTGTTCATCACACCATTTGATAACACACTGAATAGATACTATTACAAACTGATTTTATGTTACATAAGTTTGGTAATGTAAGTGCAACAAGGGTGATGTGAAACATGTATATTGCATTATTTGCTATTAAATGAACTGATTGTGAAAGTATTAAACTAAAAGAAGAACATACTGTTGTGTCTCTGTGATTAAACCAAATGTTCTCATTACATATCACAATAATCTTGTGATTATGTGGACTGAAAATATGTATAACTGTAATGAAAGCATGAGATCAGGTTTTGAATGAATGACTAGCTGTGATCAGTTTGGTTTTTTGTAAAAAGAGTTTTGAAAAAGTACACCTTGTGAAAATAGTACCAAAGCGAGTAAAAAAACTAATAGGATCAACTCCTATGTGAGGAACTGATATATATAATAATGCAGTATATAATTAAAAATGCAGTAAAAACGGTAATATTGTGAAATATTATTACAATTTAAAATAACTGTTTTCTGTTTGAATATATTTTATGAAGTAATTTATTCCTGTGATCAAAGCTGAATTTTCAGCATCATTACTCCAGTCTTCAGTGTCACATGATCCTTCAGAACTCATTCTAATATGATGATCTGCTGCTCAAGAAACATTTATTGTGTACAATTGTACAAAATATTTGTGTACAATATTTTTTTTCAGGATTCTTTGATGAATAAAAAGTTCAAAAGAACAGCATTTATTTGAAATATAATCTTTTGTAACATTATAAATGTCTTTACTGTCACTTTTGATCGATTTAATGCATCCTTGCTGAATAAAACTATTAATTTCTTTAATTTCTTTCCAAAAAAATTAAAGTAAAAATTCTTACTGACCCCAAACTTTTGAACGGTAGTGTATAATGTTACAAAAGCTTTGTATATATATATATATATATATATATATATATATATATATCTATATGTGTGTGTGTGTGTGTATGTATATATATACTGTATATAAACTTACATTTAAGTGGGCTCAAAAGGATCACTACCCATCTCATACATTTAAATACATGAAACACATTATATTATATTATATTATATTATATTATATTAGATTATATTAGATTATAATAAAGATATCTATAAGAAAACTGGGTCAGCTTAATAGAATTACTTCCCACACATTTAAAGAACTGAAAGTCCTAATATATATATATCACTATAATACAAATTACACACGTGCACAATATTCCCTCTTTATCCTGGAAATAAGCCGTCATGCAGAACTGATTTGCATGGCCTATATTTCCACGAAGTCAACGCCTACTCGCAGTGTTATAAAGAGTTGTATTCAGCTTCTTTAGGACAATAATACCTGAACATCTACCATGGCCCTCAACGCTTCTTTAAACTGCACACATGGGAACACGGTGGAGCGGTACATGTACCCGACGGTTTACTCGCTGTTCTTCATTGTTGGATTTCCAGCAAACTGTTTGTCCCTGTACGTGGCCTGGGTTCTGATGAAGAGGGGCAATAATTTGGCGGTTTATCTGATTAATTTGTCTGTCGGAGACCTGCTGTATATCCTAACTCTACCCGTTTGGATCATGATGGCACTGGAGCAGGAGGTGAGCAACAGTCTGTGCAGCGTTATTGCGGTGGTGATGTTAAACAGCTTCTACGTGGGCTCAGGGTTTCTGTGCTGCATCTCTATGGATCGATATTTAGCCATAGTGTTTCCGCTGCATTTCACACGGGTTCGAGAGGTCAGAACTGCCGTGCTGGTGAGCGCCATCGTATGGCTGGTGGAGATTGCGCTTCATCTCGGTCTTCTGGCCTACACGGATGACATCAGGAACTTTTCCGCCCATCAAATGTGTAAGGAGCCGATGATCATGACCAGCGCCGGCGCCATCGTGGCCATCACACGTGCCGTCCTGGGATTTCTCGTTCCTGCGCTCATTATGACCTTCTGCTTCCTGGAGATCATCAAGGCGCTGAAGAAAAGCACATCCACTGTGGTCAGCGAACGGAGAAAGATTTGCTTTCTACTCCTGTGTCTTCTGTTCACCTACTTAGTGGCTTTTACCCCATTTCAGGTGGTGATGTTCATCAGGGGACTGCTGGAGCCCGGAGACTGCAGTGCTGCGCAGAATCTGAGAGATCTTTACATGGTGTTTGTGGCCACCACGACAATAAACAGCGTTTTAGACCCCATCATTTATTGTCTCATAAGTGACAGTGCAAAAACTGAAATGAAAAACCTCTTTAAGTGCTGTGGGGACCAATTCAGCAAGATTCATTCATCTGTGGTGAAACCATGAGTTTATAATAACATTGGAAGACTGCAAATAATGTATATTGATGTTTTCTTGAGACACTAATTTGGTATTTAATTTTGAGTATCATATTTGATACATCAGGTTTTTATGGCTTATATATGATATAGTGAGAATATTTTTGCTCAAACTGAGCAAAAATATTAAATTTGGTGCAGATCCTGATATTTATATAATGGACAAAAAGTAAGATGAAATTCTTGTAATGTAAATCAGTGAGATCTTTATAGCAGACTACTGACATTAAATGCATATAAATATCAGTCATCGCACAATATCTGCCAATAATATGTTTTAGCGAGATGCTTAGTTTTATGATCAAAGCTCTGTGGTTTAGCAACATATAATGCAATGCAATACAATGATGATTGAGAGAACACATTTGTACATGATTTTTCTGAAAAATTATGTATGAATAAAGTAAACCGAAGTTGCTTCAGTCCAGTAAATGTTCATCTTGAAATATTACTAACAATATATCAGTTATTCTTACATTTACTTGATAAAAATCATTAAAGATTTCACAGGAAATAGACACGTGAGGCACGAGCCGAAAGAGGGTGTTTGTACATTTATACTTTTACTTGCTAAAAAAGTATAAATTATCAATCAGACAATAGAAGGACTGTAGGAGATTGTGTGCAACAGCAAAGTTTTGATCATGTTGATCATTTAGAGGCCTTAGAAATGTGTGTATTAAAGATAATAAAGTAGGATTTATAGGGTTAAAAACCTAAAGGCTTCTGCTTATATTGTTCCTGGACAAATATAAATTGTGCATTTGTGTGAACTGTTAAGATGTGGAAAATAGTCATAATAAAAACGAGCAGGTGTGTCCAAACTCTTGAGTTCCAGTGCATTTCTTTGGTGTGTTTGTTTCCAGAAAGTGAATGACATCTGTGAAATAGATCTTATCTGTTTTACAGCATGCAAACCCAATATCAAAACATCGTCTGTGGTTTCTGTGAGATGTTTGACTTCACAAGAGCATCCAGCGGATACACAAAACAAACCGCTGGTGTAAGGCCCAGTGTGAGTCACGGGTTTGCAGAGAATGTAAGGCATATGTCAGTATGTTTCTTATACACGCCAACACATTTAACCACTAATAGAGTGTTCAAATAAAATAAGCACCTATATATACAGTAAGTGAAAGTGAAAGTAAAAGTGAACTCCCTCTGCCGTTCCTTCGACAAACAATGCGCATGATGTTAACTACACAAAGAAGAACATAGATGGAAAGAAGCTAGTTGGGTGAGATCGAAAACGTAAGAAAGTAGTAAAGCAGAGGTCAAAAATTGGGTTTTAACAAATAGAATGAATAAAATATTGGTGATTATTCCTGTAACAGCAAGGGAAGGAGTAGTGATGGAGATGGATCAGTAAGGAGGCTACCCTTTTTTTGTCCACCAAGACATGTAAAGAATGAGGTGTTTATAAGACCGGTTAAAACTGTGATAAAGTTATTCCATTATTGAGGCTTGATGGTGTTCAGCCGCTTTTTTTTACTGCATTCTGGAATGTAATGCCTTCTTTAAAATAGGAAGGATAATTGCTTTTAAGTTATGAAAGTAGATTTTACTTTTGAATAAAACAAGTTTTTGAATGATAATGCTATTTGCAGGAACAGGAAGTATCTGGGGTACTTGGCCTGGATGCTCCGGAATGGTGGCCTTTCCTTCATAGCCAATGAGCCAGAGTCGCCCACCGAGGTCGTTCCAGAACAAGAGCCGAAGGACTTCAAAGCCCTGGAGCTGATGCACATGGATCAGTTCATCATAGAGCCAGGAGCGGATCTGGACCTATGGTCCGTGGATCCAGTTCCCACCCTCGAGTCATCATCTTCCTCGCCGGTTCAGTCCGAAGATCTTCTCCTGCCAATGTCCCTGTCCCTGTCATGACCAGTCCCCTGGATCCGTCTGCACCACTAGTGTCATCAAGCCCCTGTTCCGTGCGGCTCATCCAACATGTTCTCCAACCAATACTCCTATATACACTACCAGTCAAAAGTTTGGACACAGTAAGATTTTTAATGTTTTTAAAAAAAGTTTCGTCTGCATTTATTTAATTAAAAATACAGTAAAAACAGTAATATTGTGAAATATTATTACAATTTAAAATAACTGTTTTCTGTTTGAATATATTTTATAAAGTAATTTATTCCTGTGATCAAAAATCATCATTACTCCAGTCTTCAGTGTCACATGATCCTTCAGAAATCATTCTAATATGATGATCTGCTGCTCAAGAAACATTTATGATTATTATCAATGTTGAAAACAGTTTTTTTTTTTTCAGGATTCCTTGATGAATAGAAAGTTCAAAAGAACAGCATTTATCAGAAATACAAAGCTTTTGTAACATTATACACTACCGTTCAAAGGTTTGGGGTCAGTAAGAATTTTTAGTTTTATTTTTTTGAAAAGAAATTAATACTTTTATTCAGCAAGGATGCATTAAATCGATCAAAAGTGACAATAAAGACATTTATAATGTTACAAAAGATTATATTTCAAATAAATGCTGTTCTTTTGAACTTTCTATTCATCAAAGAATCCTGAAAAAAAAAATATTGTACACAAATATTTTCTACAATTGTACACAATAAGTGTTTCTTGAGCAGCAAAGTCATTAATAAAAAAATAGTTTTGCTAAATGGAAACAGGACAAATGGTGTAAAAAGTCTACACATTGCATTTAAATGAACACGCATTTTGATTCGTAACGACAGTCATACGTCATTTCATGACGACAGATGTAACACGACACTGTCATTATTTTTACGCCAGCTAGAGGGCGCATGACTTTAAAACGTAAATATAGGTCGTAATAAGGTGTTTTTGGAGGACAGTCTGGCTCATCCACCTCGCTTCGGGCTTCCCCTCCACCAGCTGCACCTCGGACCTCCAGGCCCATGCCTCCACCGTGACCTGTCAGCCCATCACCATCACCTCGGCTCACCGCTCCCTCATCCCTCGTAGCTCCAGGTCGGCATCTGTCAGTCGACATCCATGGACTTTCGGGATTCCGGCTGCGCCTGCACCCCTTCGGCGCCACCAGGCTCCTCCCTTCCTCCCACCTCCCTGTTGCCCTCGCTCATTGTCGCCCCGGTCATCCGAGTCCCTGTTGCTGCCTCAGTCCACAAGTGTCAGCAGCCCCAGCCTTCCAAGCCTGCGATGTCGCCCAGGTCCGTCAGCCTCTCTGCTCCGCCGGTTCCTCCGGTTCCGCCTCCGCCGATCAATCCCAGAGTTCCGTCCGCCCCTTCAGTTAGGACTCCGCCCTGGATCCTCCCGCTGTCAGCGTCACAATGGTGCCTGTGCTACTTGATTAAAGACATTGTTATTCTTACCAGTTCCTTCATTGTGTGCTTTTATCATCCACCCACCGTGTTGATAAAATGTTTTAATTCAAATCGTGAATGTGTTGATCAAACTGATTTGAATTAAAAAATTTTAGCTTAAAGTCCTGTAATGCAGTCTAACTCAACCTCATTATCAAAACTTAAAAACAGTAATCCAAGAATAACAGTAGATGAGTGACTAAAAGTCTTGGATGAATATAAATGTTTATACAGTAAACAAATAGTATGACAAATGTTGTTTCAGGAAGGCAGGATGCAATGTCACTTCTTGAGTGTTTTGTGGTTTCTGCTCACTGGGGTTTTGACTAAGTAATGACAAGGAAGTGATGTGTGCTATTCTTACTTCCTCACATGAGAAGGCGATCGTTGTAATGTGCAGTTCCTTAATTTATATCTTTGCAAATCTTTTATCATATTTCATCATTTTGCTATAAAAACAGATTCCTTAACCGCTGCACTTATGGTGAGTAGATCTGATCTAAAATCTTTAGCACATGGGCTTTTGGTGCTGTTAAACGCATGTGGTTTTCATTTTAAATGGTTGGTTCGTTGATTTGATTTCTAGAATAGCTATTGTGTAATTATTCTGTTTTGTGACTGACATTTTGAGTCAGTGAATAAATCTGCTTAAAAGGGACAGTTCACTCAAAACCGAAGATTTTGTCATTGTTTATTTATCCTCATGTCACCCTTGTGACTTTCTTCTATGCAGCGCAAATGCAGATCATGATAAATATTGAAGCTGCTCTTTTCAACATAACAAAGTGTTGAGCTTAAGCAACATAAATGTGAAATATAGTGCATGTGTGTTGTGTACTATATTATAAGTCTTCTATAGCAATATTATAGTTTTGTGTGAGGAACAGATGAAAATATAGGCTAACTCTTAAATCTATTTTTGATCTCAAATCTACTTTTATGCTTTTATCCAAAAGTGATTTACATTGCATTAAAGGGTACACAAAAATGCTGGGTTAAATGTTTTATTTAGCTCAACTATTGTTTAAAATTTATTGTATTGCTTGCTTAAAATGAACTGAAAATATGTTGGAAATGAACATGTATTAATATGTTTAATAAATGAACATTTATTAATAAGTTTAATGAATAATAAAACAATAGACATTTATTAAATTGCTTATAAATAAATGTCCACCTTTTGATTATTATTGTTGCCTCTAGTAATTATGTGTCTGATTTTTAATTTCCAACCTATTTTGGGTTCGTTTTAAGCCAGACATATAGTCATTTTTAAACAATAGTTGCTGGGTTGTTTTATTAAACTCAACTATTGATTAAAAATTACTCTATTGCTGGTGATGGGCCGCTGTTCGGCGGGGGAGCTGCGAGTGCATTTTAACATCCAAATTTAATAATATTCAGTATTATAATGAATAAAAATTTGATTATTCAAGGAAAAAGACATTTCCATCATGCGAGATGAATGTATGAATGTTTCTGTAAGGGTGATGCTGACTGACACATTTAGCTCATCCCTGTATATTGCATTGCATTATGATTTACAGCACTGTAAAGACTTTATAGACAAAATAAAATGTAATAAAACAAACCTTTATTTTGCAGAAGAAATGCACCAATTTGGTGATGTTGAAAACTGCTCTCTCCTGACGAGGATGCAAAATGTCCGCAGTCTGTGTTGTTGCGTCAGAGGGTGGGTGGGGGAGGGGAGTATTGTTTTAACTGTCAGTGAGATTGACCAGCCTTCTAACCCAACAGCTGGGTTACACAAAAACTACTAAACCATGGGAAAAAAATAACCCAACAGGCTCAACCCAGCATTTGAGTAGAAAAAACAACCCAGCGTTTTTTAGAGTGTACAGGAAAGGAAATTTGAAGGAAATAGATTATTTTATTCAGCAAGTATGCATTAAATTGTTCTTAAGTGATATTAAAGACATTTATAATGTTTCAAAAGATTTGTCATTCAAATAAATGACACTGAACATTCTAATATTTCACAATGATCAAATAAATGCAGCCTTGGTGAGCATTAGAGATTTCTTTCAAAAACATTAAATTAAAAATCTTTATTATTCCAAACTTTTGACCAGTAGTGTATATTACTTACACAAGACTATCATAGCATCTGTCCATATTCAATGTCATTGTATACAAAAGAGCAGAAAGGAAAGAGCACAGAAGATCATTGGATCCTGAATAAACTTTAATTTTGATAACGAATGGGTTGTTTTACCCAGCCAATGGGTTGTTTTACCCAGCCAATGGGTTGTTTTAACCCAGCAATTGTTTTTTTTTAACCCAGCGATTGAGTTGTTTTAACCCAGCGAATGGGTTGTTTTAGCCCAACGATTAGGTTTTTTAACCCAGCGAATGGGTTGTTTTAACTCAACGATTGGGTTGTTTTTACCCAGCCAATGGGTTGTTTTAACCCAGCAATTGTTTTTTTTTAACCCAGCGATTGAGTTGTTTTAACCCAGCGAATGGGTTGTTTTAACCCAACGATTGGGTTGTTTTCCCCAGCAATGGGTTGTTTTAACCCAGCAATTGTTTTTTTTTAACCCAGCGATTGAGTTGTTTTAACCCAGCAAATGGGTTGTTTTAGCCCAACGATTAGGTTTTTTAACCCAGCAACTGTTTTTTTTTAACCCAGCGATTGAGTTGTTTTAACCCAGCAAATGGGTTGTTTTAGCCCAACGATTAGTTTTTTTAACCCAACGACTGGGTTGTTTTACCCAGCGAATGGGTTGTTTTAACCCAGCAACTGTATTTTTTTAACCCAGCGATTGAGTTGTTTTAACCCAGCAAATGGGTTGTTTTAGCCCAACGATTAGGTTTTTTAACCCAGCGAATGGGTTGTTTTAACTCAACGATTGGGTTGTTTTAACTCAACGATTGGGTTGTTTTAACCCAGCCAATGGGTTGTTTTACTCAGCGAATGGGTTGTTTTAACCCAACGATTGGGTTGTTTTAACCCAGCAATTGTTTTTTTTTAACCCAGCGATTGAGTTGTTTTAACCCAGCAATTGGGTTGTTTTAACCCAACGATTAGGTTTTTTAACCCAGCGATTGGGTTAAATGTTTGCCCGACCTGCTGGGTAGTTTTATTTAACTTGACTATTGTTTAAAAATTACTGTACTGCTTGCTTAAAATGAAATTAACTTTTATTAATATGTTTAATAATTCATATCTTTAATGAATAATAATTAAACAATACACATTTATTAACTTGTTTATTAATAAATGTTCACCTTTAGATTATTATTGTTGCCTGATTTCCAACCTATTTTGGGTTCATTTTAAGTCAACCATATAGTCATTTTTAAACAATAGTTGGGTTTAATAAAACTGCCCAGCAGGTTGGGCAAACATTTAACCCAACCGCTGGGTTAAAACAACCCCAATCATAATTTTTTAGAGTGTACTATCAGGTAAAACAATCACATAACAAATAATGACCTTTGTCCCTCTTCATATAAACTAGCTGCCTTGAGATGAATGTAACGGAGACATGGACGACCTCCCCCAGCGCCAACGATTCTGACGACTGCTACCCGTCTGAGAATCCAGAAAAGAAGGTATTCGTCGCCTTGCACTTGGCTGTGATCCTGATCGGCATCCCATCCAACATCTTCTTCCTGTTTGTGTCGTACCGGCTCATCCGTCAGAAGAACGAGTTGGGCATTTACCTGTTTAACCTGGCTCTCTCGGACCTCTTGTTTATCTCGTGTTTGCCCGTGTGGATTCAGTATGCTCTTTACGACAGATGGTTTTACGGGAAGACCGCTTGTGTCGTGTGTGTTTTCCTGCTCTTCACAAACTTCTACAGCAGCGCCATACTTCTGAGCTGCATCGCTGTAGATCGCTACATAGCCATCGTTCACCCGCTCCAGTTTCGCGAGTTTAGAAAGCGCAGGATTGCGGTCAGCGTGAGCATTGCCGCTTGGATTTTTGCAGTCGTATTCAATGCAATCACTGTGCATCCAAATAGTGTCTACTCTGAGGATGATTTAATCTGCTTGGACATATTTCCTTTGACAGAAACGCAAAAAAGGGTCAATGTCGCTCGTTTTGCAGTAGGCTTCCTCATTCCTGCACTGGTGGTGGGTTTCTGTTATTGGCAGATCTATTCTGATGTAAAGAAAAACCAAACTCTGGGGTCGATGGAGCGCCGGCATGTGTTCAGGCTTCTAGGATGCATTTCGCTGACCCTCTACTTGTGTTTTGGGCCTGTGCACATCATGATGGTTTTGAGGGTTTTGCTGGAGAAGTGTCCGTATCCCAACTGGCTCTTCATCGGATATAAGGCCACCGTCTTCCTCTCGATGCTCAACTGCCTTGCGGATCCACTCCTGTACGGCTTGACGAGCAGAACGGGTCAGGCCAGTGCTTCAAACCTGTTAATCGTCTGCAGGAGAATATGGAGGAAGAAAGAGAAGCAAAGAGAGACGGTACAGCAAAACAACCGAATCCTTGGAACTGATACGGATTGCAATCGCAAAAGCCCCAGTTACTGTACATCCGAAATACCGTTGTGATTGGATCAAGCTGATGTTTTTATATGCAACAGTGTTTTTAAAAAAGAACTGGACTGAAAGCAAGGAGTGAAATAAAGGGAAGGCTTATACATTCAGACACAAAGACTGATCTATGAACTGTCGGACAACATCAAGACAACTTACAATAATCCTTGCTTTTTTGAGAAACGAGAACAGCATTTCATCAGCACTTCCTGTCTGTCAAATAATCCAGCGTAGGCACCAGATCTCTGTGATACTTGTGAGCTTTCATTTTTACTCCCACTTCTGGCCTATAATATTTTGCAGACAGTATTATAAACATCTGAAGTGTGTTGTTAAATCTATTTTGAATGTGACATCTATTATACAAGGCTGTGTCCAACATTCACACTTTTTTCAACAATACCATTCAACTATACTAATGTATACTGTTTTTGTCATATATAAATTGTAATACACTTACATACACATTTATATATTGCACTACTGTTCAAAAGCCTGGAGTCTGTAAGATATTTTACTGTTTTTAAGTGTTTTCTGCTCATTAAGTCTGTATTTATCGATCAAATATACATCAAAAATATTGAAATATTATTGCAACTTAAAATAGCTGTTTTCTATGTGAATGTCTAGTAAAATGTAATTTATTCCTGTTATCAAAGCTGAATTTTTCAGCATCATTACTCCAGTCTTCAGTGTCACATGATCCTTCAGAAATTATTCTGATTTGCTGCTGCTCAAAAAACTTTTTTATTTTTGTGGAAATTGTGCTACCTTTTTTTTTTTTCTTCTTCAGGATTCTTTGATGATTAGAAAGTCCAACACTGTAAAAAGTTTTACTGTCACTTTGGATTAAATAAAAATATATATATAAACATAAGCTGTTTTCCTTATGGGAACAAAAAAAATGTCTCCACAAGGTTAATCATTTTTGTGGGGACATTTTGTCCTCATAACCAGGTACACAAACACACGCGCACCTCAACAGAATGGTTCAGGAAGTGCCAAACCACTGTCTAAAATGAAACGCGTAAGATTCAGTGAATCTTCTGAAAATTTACAAAAAGAAGAGCTGATTCTCCTTTTAAATCATCTGCTCTTACACTTAAATGACTCTGTAGATACTATTTAGGTTTCTAAATTATTTGAATTTATTATTCAATTATTTCATTATATTTCTTTCTATTTTTTGACTGAAGACAGTGGCAGCAATTTCCAATTTTACTAAAAAAAATAATGACTAACTATGGTATTTTGGCCAAAAAAAAAAAGAAAGGTTAACATGATAGATAGGTCTGCATTTTGAATGCATCAATGTTTTTGGTTTGTGTCTTTTCATATAATTTCAACATTTAAAAATACAAACTCATCTGAAAAGAAAATAATATTAACACCGCTTTCTCGTGCCAATCTTTCAAGTTCAGAATATTTCAATCATCCTGTAAACCATATCTTTAATCATCAGTGTCTATTAGCATTGAAACCTCCACCCACATCCTCCACCTCATTCCTCACAGCATCATCGATCAGGTTGATGCTAGGAAACATCGCTCTGTTGTAAACATGTGCCCGAGTTCACTAGCGGTGCTTTTATTGATGCACATAAATCAGGTTCCTCTGCGTTCATCCTGCAGGATCAGATGCTCAGCTCGCTGTGTCAGCAGACTTTGAGACGATTTCAGCACCCTCTTGCCCTCGTGTTGCCCTTAGTGAGCTGTAACCCGGTTAGAAACGCTTCAGAGAATCTATATCATTCATCAATAAACCCCTAAAACACTGTCAGATTCCTACACACGTCTTGAGATCGAACACTGTAAAAATTATTTTCTACAAGATTCATTTAGGCCCGGTTTCACAGACAGGGCTTAGACTAAGCCAGAATTAGGCCTTGGTTCAATTAGATATAGCTTTTATAAACGTACCCTAGAAAAAAACATTACTGGTGTACATCTTGAGACAAAACAATGGCTCTGACATATCTTGCATCTGTCAGTGCAAGTTACTTTCAGTTTAAACAGATCAATCATGCATTTTAGTCTAGCTTAAGCCTTGTCTGTGAAACCGGGGGTTAGTGTGCAATTTCTGAGTGAAAATAGTTCCTACACAAAAAAATTAGGTAACACTTTACAACAAGGTCTTTTTAGTTAAAATTAAACTGTCACTGTCCCAATAGCTTGGTGCTGTTTTTATTTATTACCTTTTTTTGCATCACATATTTTAGTAATTATCATAAATTAGTTGTCACTCGAAAGTTGGTACAGCGCCTAAACAAAATCTCATGGGAACTTTAATTTTTGTGATATCAACTTCAAATTTGGCCCACAACTTTGTTAGACATATTTTATATCAATTTAAGAGTAAAAAATATTTTGTAAAATATATATATATACTTTTTAGTACAGTACATTTGATTTACAGTAAATCTAAACTTCTAACTTTTTCATACTTTGAGTTTTTGAAGTGCTTTCACTTCAGCAACAATCTGCTGTGTCTTCTTTAAAACAATATTCCTTCATTAAAACTATATTCCAATTTCCAAAGCATTCTTGAAATACAACGATTTAAGTTTGGATAGTGCATTTTTACATCTATGCTCAAAAATACTCCAAAAAAACAAATTATGTTTTGGTTTTTTAGAATTTTTTACTTAATTTGGTATGTTTTTACTTAAAATGGTACGAAACTTGGCAAAGGTTTTGGCACTTGCTATGTGAACACACACACACAAAAATCATGGTCATGATTCGAAAAGGTTAGGCTAAATGGTCCGGAAAAATATAGGCACACCTGTATTGTTTGCGTTCAAAAATGAGCGCACTGGAAATGAATGGGAGATGAATTTCACCTAGTGGAAACGTTTGATACTGCACCCAAACAAAATCTTACTGAAAGCTCATTTTTTGAGATATCAACTTTATGGCTTTGAATTTCTCACAGTTCTAAAGTAAATCATGTTTTGGAAAATATATGTATATAATTTAAAAA
Organism: Hypophthalmichthys molitrix; assembly: GCA_037950675.1. NCBI lineage: Eukaryota > Metazoa > Chordata > Actinopteri > Cypriniformes > Xenocyprididae > Hypophthalmichthys > Hypophthalmichthys molitrix. The sequence goes on from CM075508.1 coordinate 31,445,229, forward strand.
TACTATTTTTGTGCATTTTTCATAATAATAATAATAATAATAATAAACTTCTATACATTTTTTAATTTCACTTTTTTATTTTTTTTTACTTCAGCAATAATCTGCCAAGTGTCTTCTTTAAAAAGAGACCAAAGCATAAGTTGGTAATTTCATTTTCAGGTCTATGCTCAAAAAGTGGTTAATAAACGGATCATAACTGTTCTATAAATATAATTTAGTATAGTAAAATCCCTTGAAAATACTAAATATTAAAAACATTACTGAACTAAAATACAGTACATTTAATTAAAATAAAAAATCGGTCATTTTTGAGCAGTACATCTGTTCCTGTATTTATTATAATACAAATAATACGTTATCTAAACTAATATCTAGCATGTCTATGTGCACAATTCCTGCATGACTATATGACACAAACCACACAAGAATCATCAGATAAACACAACCCTAAAAGGGAGTAAAAACCAAGCAAAGCAAAGTGCCTGATCTTGGTCAGATTAAGATGCTTACAGAAAATAACTGTAAGATCCTGAAGGGTAAATTCAGAATAACATATATGAGGATACTAACAAAAGTGGAAGCACAAATGAAGGTTTATCTGCATGTACACACTCACACACACACAGCTTTTGACTCAGAAAGTCAAAAGCTTTTAAATGAGTGAAAATAAAAGCAAGTGGAGAAATGCAGTTTTGGAAAAAAGTGATGATTAATACCTACAATAATAAGTATTACAGTTTCTATCTAATGCATGCACCAGTTCAAGTAACCGCAAAAGGCTCAGATAAAATGTAAAAATACAGTTAAAACATTGAACATTAGAATGAACATAAGATAATAGGTCGTGTCAACTTTGCACTGACTAACTTCCCTTTTGTTGTTTAGTTTCGCTGCCCTTAAAAATATAGTTTTCCACCAGACTCAAATTAAAGGTCTTCACATGATGTAAGATAACTGAATGCTTTGTTACCAAGAAGTTGAAACTGATCTACTCACCATTTTCTTTGACAACAAAGCAATATTATATTGTTTCCAGTTTTATGCATAAAAAAAATTTAACTACACTACCAGTCAAAACACATCCACATTTTGGAACTAAAAGAATATGAAATAACATGTATGTATGGGAAAATAATAGTGACTGAAGCATGTGACAAATGCAAACTATATTTGAGATTTTTTGTCTATTCTCGCTCTGGACAGTTTTTTAATAAAATAATTAAACATGCATGGATGAATATAGTTCACAAGATCAATAATGTGAATTTAGTAAATAGATGGGGTGAATTTCCATTTAGTGCCGAACTTAAACACTATTGAAGGAAGAATGTGTATTTTGAACACTATTTGCTGTTCACTATACAGTTTGTCTACAAAATAGCATGAGAAAATGTGCAAAACCAAGATGCAAAATGATAGAGGAGGAACTAGATACTCTGGGTTTGGCTTTGACAGCTGTACAGGTGGTTTTGACTCATCAGATGGAAAAATATGTTGGCATGGGAAAAAGATTTTGGTGGAATATGCAAATTATGTGGCAAATTCAGCTGGCCAGAGACAATAAGTGCATTCAACATTTGATATTAATGGCCATTTCAGCATCTTTCCATCTAGTATAAGTCTAACGCAATGAGAAAACTGTGGCAAATTAATTCATGCACAGCCTGAATATCCTCGAAAGATTTAAAATACATTTAACTTGACAGACCAAATGCAATTTGTGAAGTCATACACCACCTGATGTGACAAATAACTTCCGATTCCTCATCTGACTATCTGCTTGTTAAGTCGTGACGTAAGGAACGCCGTTTCCGGGTCCAAGTCTTGACACGTTTCACTTGAGAATGGCATCTCCACGGCCGTTTATGAGCGCTATTTATTCATATTAAACATTTAACATTTTAAAGTTAAACATTTAAAATACTTACAGTCTACACAACAGTCTCCGTGCTCACAGCGTCACATATTTTAACGATTTATAAAAGATGAATCACTGTCTGGCCATCTGGGATTTTGGTATGGAGATAAAGGTTTTTTGGAAGTATTACACCACATCGTGTGAGTATATTAGCACCATTTGTTGTTTTCTTATGGTATGAGTATGAGATGGAGCATTTGGACCCGGAAGCGCTGCAGCGTGATGTCAGACTTAACAACCGAATAATGTGTTGTGATTTTCACTTTACAAAATAGACAAAATTTGTCACCAAAAAAGTCATTCAGTTTAACCAAAATTTTGGTTTTACCGAAAGACACTTTTGGTTATACCGAATGACGATATTTTCAAACAATGCTAACAGGCGGATATCTAGCTAGCTAGAAAACCAAATCTTTTATATTTAGTGCAATTTTTTTAAATATTACAACATTTTCCATGTTTTATAGCGGTTGTACCGAATGACGTGATGTTTTGCGTATGAACAAGTGAAAACGTGAATAGTTATTACCATAGTCATGACCATGTGGTCCTTTGCAGGTGTCTTAATGATGTCACATCCTGTCACATGATATTGACCGCATGACTTGATCCAAAATGGTCCCTTTATATCGGTTATTCCAAATGACATCAATGAAATTCATTTTTCCGGGCATTCTTTCTCATAACAAAGCAACGACTTCTACACATAATTTTAATACCATTTTACACTATGTTGATATATGATGTTATAAAATCATGCCAGAATAAAAAATACATTTATTACAGTTTAAGATATTTTAATCACAAATGAAATGGCTGTATTGGACTTTGGCCAGTTAAACCGAATGACCTTTTGACACTTCAAAATCTTTAAAATTCCTTTATATGTAGCAAAATACCTTACATACTTTGGATGTCATATCTTTAGACAAAAAAAATGATCTGTCACGTCATTGACCCACATACAATTTCACACAGGGCCTCAGGCCATCAAGAAAAACAAAACCTATTCATATTTTGAATAAATTATACATTGTGCCAACTTCAATATAGCCTATCAACAGTGCACAACTCTCCCTCAAATGTATGCGTTCGCGCACGCACACAAACTCAAAAACTGAGAAAAAGGTGGGCTGCCCGGAGTCATCAAGACCACCACTTGTCAAGTAACGCAACCATCTCCAAAACTAACCAAAAGTTGTTGAGATACACTTAAAAGCAACATAAATTCATCCAGATGACATCAGAGCTAATTATAATTTGAGATGTTTTAATATGTCATTAAACAAGGCTTGGGGGAGGAGCACCATTTCTGCGCACATCTGCGCGATTGTAGTCAGGAGAGCTGAGCTCGCGCTGAAAACCTCTCTGGCGTTTTTAGCGGTGTTGAACGGATTTTCTACTGTGCCACCCATAAGGTAAATCAAGTGATGTTTCTTCAGTACTTTTTGGATTTCTTTTTAACTTAAGAAGTTAAGCAAAACACGCATATGTGAGTTAGATTTAGTATAGTGCGAAGAAGGGGTGTTGGGGTGCTGCAGCACCCCCTGGCGCGAGACACTACAAATCCCAGACAATAACGTCCGCTTTCTCACATCCAGTGTAGACAACTTTAAGCTGCAGCACGACAGCGTTGCGTCCAAGTCATTTCACTCAGCGGCCATCTTTGAAACACCTCTCGGGCATCCATGTGCAGCTCCTATCTCTTTGAATGGGGAAACATCAAATTTTCCAAAGCTGTTCGCCAAGCTTTCGATTAAATTTCATATTTGAAATCACCAATGAAATCTGACAACAACTGTCTTGTTTCTAAATGCTCGAATCATGACAAAAAACGGTACTTTTCAGGCTGGATCAAGCTAACACGCATGCGCAGTCCTAAATGCACGTCTCTTTCGGAGGCGAGCGTCTGACTGTTTCTATAGAAACCGGAGCTTCTAACGGCCGCTGCAGTGACGCGATGACTTTACCAATCGGCGATTGGCTCTTATTTAGAAGGCGGGACTTATTCCGCCATATTGCGCGTTGCACTTTCTCCCATTCAAAAACAATACGAGTGACGCGTCTTGTGTTATTCTATGGTCTTTGGTCCAATGTAGACACGAGGTGCGTCCGACATCGGGTGAGTAGGTACTACATTTGAATTTTAACTTACTTCGCGATGTATGTTCTATATAGTACAAATGGGGTAGTATGAATATAATCCGGACATACTACATCCGCTATGTTGTCATTATCATGTGACCTACCGGCGTCAGTTATGTCGCTTCACCTCCTCTCATAAATCCTTAGATTTCGGATGCAGCTGCGGTGTTCCAAAGTAAGCAAACGCTAATTTTTTATCCATAATGCATAAATCTTGTATTAATATAAATAAGTGAAAATAGGCTAAATGAAAGATCTTTGGACTTTCCCTTTACTTTAAAACAAATGCTTTTGTGGTTCATTATCCTATTATTTTTTAATAAAAACACAACAACAATAATAATACAAAGACAAACTCACTTATATTAAGTGGAGTGAAACTTTTACTAACAAAAGTTTTCTGGCATCTTTGCCTCCACCATGGTCCTGTCAGTCAACACTCTCATCACGTGTCTCCCTCCCTACAAATGTTGTAGGCAGTGTTGTGGAAATAATGAGAATGCAACACCTATTTGCACTGCGTTATGAATTTTGTTTTTGACCTATTTTAGGATGAGTGTAACTTTATCTAGAAACATTTGCATTCATGTTACTGCATAGAATATTTTTGCTTTTAGTGTCAGAATAGTATCTATCATGTATTTACTCAGCAAATGATGAAGATAAATAGGGTCTTTTACAGTTCTACCCAGCCTACAGCCTTTTTATGTAAAATTTCACCTCTGAATGCAATAAATGCTCAGCTGCGATGCTCAGATCATAAGCACCATTAGAGATTCCCTCCATGCGAGGCTGCAGCTCTATGACACCGCCTGAGCAAGAACATTTGTGACTCAATGAAAAGTCAACCGTGACACAATTAGAGGTGAAGTCATGATATCTGAACAATCCATCACTATTAATCAGTTATAGACAGAGAAAAGTGAAGGTTACTTGAACCTTGGTCACTTTAACCTTCTTCCTCTTTCATTATACAGTTGATGGCTGTTCCCTGATACTGCTGACATGAGTCATTTTTTCAAGAAAGCATGCTTCTGAGAAAACCACACATGCATGACCTCAGATCTGTGCAAGTTAGCAACTAAATGCATCACAAATTTACTGATGCAGAGAAACCAGCATCAGCATCATTGTTAGTGTAGAGAGGCGTCTCACCTGGAGATCACAGAAGAAGATCAATGCTCACTAAAAAGACTAATTTCCTTCCTCGCTCTCTTTTTCTTCACACTTGAGGGTGTATATTCACAGGTTTGATGCATCTTGTTTGCAACACTGCATTAATTTTATTAGTAAATGCTGTGAAAATGTTCCAAGCAGTGCAGGTCGTGTAAGTGTAAATCAGTAGATCTCAATATTTTGTTTAATTTCATATCTGAATCTTTACCACTGACAATATTTGGCAGTCTCAACTCTAAATTAATTATTTTTAAGTACATCCATCTTTCAAAGTATATCATGTATAATTTTCTAATATATCGACTGTTTTTGTCTAATTTTGTCTGTCTACTGAAGCAATCAGAATAGAGCAAATCAGTTTGAAAGTAACTCGACACTTCAAATAAAGCTTGTATCAATTACATCATTATGCCACTAGGTGGCGACAAGTGACTTAAAAATGCATGTAATTGAATCATTCATTCAAAAGATTTGTTCAAAAACACTGATTTTTGATCAACCTGATTTTTAAAATAATTTATTCAGATTAATTAAACATTTTAAATAGACTGCAGCTATTAACATTTTGTCAGAGCATCTAGTAAATTACATGTTATTTTGTTTAGTTGTCTCTTGTCATGATCTTTATTTGAAACAAAACAAATTGATTCTCAATTAATCCATAATCGTGCAGCTCTAGTTTTTAGACATTGCTTTTGTCCCTTCACTCAAGTCTAAGAATAAATCAAATGTGTTTTTTCACCCACCTGGAAATGAAAGTAAGTCAAACCACACTTTTTCTCAAAAATAGGTTGTTTTGTATGATTTGAGGTGCGGTTCATATTTTTTTAGCACAAATGAGCAGGAGAGTTTAATACTAATTAGTGGTTTCGAAAGAAGTATGAACAATACTACTAATAATGACTGATTTGATATTACTGACTCATTTTGTGTAAGACTAAAGTACACTCAACAAATATTTTAAGATTTATGTATTTGAATTGCACATAAAATTTGAAGTTCACTATTTTACCATAAACACAATGTGATGCATATTTGTCAGTTGTGCATAAATGAAAGCCGTTTCTGCAGTAATACTAATAAACTGACTGTTTTAAATCTGCAGCAATCAGGTTTGTATATTTATCATCAATAAATCCAATTTATTTCAATCTCATTCATTTCCACAGCTGTTATGTAATACTTTAACCATGTTCATGCTTTTTTAATACATTTCATTTTGAATAAATTTATGCTGATAAACTATGCATTGTTTTTATTTGAGTGCAGGAATCTTTTATTAATTTATGTTAAAACTGTGCAGTCCAAATGGGTGGATTTTATATGCAATTCAAATAAGTGAATCATACATTTAAGCCTTTTTTTAGTGCATTATATTTTGATTGGTTTAATCGTTTTAATTCTGCATGTTATGTAATTGAACATGACTTTAGCAGTTCTGCACAGTTCATGAACTCGATGCCCTTTCATGAAGATCCCCTGAGGTTTTATGAACCCCCGTTGGGAAACTCTGCTATAGAATGTGAAAACTCTCTCAGAGTAATGAGTTCGTGTTATGTCATGTAGGATCGTTGATTCATTGATGTGTTTTATTTGCATTTTTTTGTACAAGTTTCCAGGTTTTACTCCTGACTTTCCAACTTTTTGAGTTGAATGAAACCAGGCGAAATCAGGATTTGGATCATCAGTAAGTGCTACAAAGCCAAAGCCACATTTCATGATTTATTTTCGCAAAGGCACTCATTACATTTGATGTAATGTTTGCACAACCATTAATGTGATAACCATGACATCAGAGACCATGACTATGATTATCGTAATGTTTTTGAGATGTTCACTCCAGCTCACATCACTGTGACGTTTACATCAGCGTTACATGATCAACACCATTATTGCATGCTGTCTTAACTGAAATGTACATTTTGTTTGTGTGTGTGTGTGTGTGTTTGCATTTAATATTGTGTATCAATGTAATGGGTCAATAATGTTTTACATCCACACTTGTCTTTTTGAACAAAGAGTTATGTTGGAAGACACTGTTCTGTGGGCATAAAATCAATGTGAACTCGTATCAGGTGATAATATAACTTAACAAAACAGGCTGTTTTATGGCAATAATAGAATAATTGTGGCTTTTTATGATTTACAGCAGCCCCAAAAAGTATTTGGACATTTAAGCCTTGCTTTACGAATGTGATCTGCATGTCTCGAATCCTTTCTGTTCACTAATGTCACTTTTTTTTTCATTTTTGCTCTTTTAATCAGTACTGTTTTGGTCTTCATTTACTAGATCTATTGTTTAATCATTTAAAACTTCTTTTTGTCAGATGTTTTGCTTGTAAAGTGTGTTTGTGCATCTTTCTTTACAGTTAATAACTCTTGCTGTGATATTATATTATTTTTTAATGCACATTTTAAGTGTCCGGACACTTTTTGGGGTCACTGTATATGAGTTCAGTGTGAGCGAAGCATTTAACGGACAGCTGTGAAGTCACTGTTGTGTAGAAACTGGCATCACAATCAAAAGGTTATTGAAAACGTCTCTTAATCTGTGTTCAATAAGTTAGTGTTTCACAAAAGTTCATGATTTGAATCCTCATAGATGACAGATTCATCAGAGCAGCAGAAGATATTCATGCAGGTTTCTCTTTCTGAAGACATCACGATTTACAGCATAAAAGGCTTTCGGTGATCCATGATCCACCTATGAAAACAGCAAAAAGCCTTTCAAAAAGTCTCTGTTGACTGTCCTGTAAAGAGTAAATGTTGTATAAATAATTTATTTTAAAGGTATAGTTCATCCAAAAACAAAAATTCTGACATCATTTACTCAACCACATGTCGCTTCAAACCTGTTTGAGTTTCTTTTTCTGTGGAACAAAAAGAAAGGTCATTTCTATGGAAGCTTGTTTCTGCCACTAAATAAGAAAAATAAAAAAGGTAATTGCGACAAGTCAGAACTGTGAGATATAAAGTCAGAATTGTGTGATAAAACTCGCAATTGCGAGAAAAAGACAGAAATGCAACTTTATATAAATATATATTCTTTATATATTCTCTCAATTATTAAATATCTCGCAATTCTGACTTTATTTCTCACAATTCTGACTTTATATTGCTCAATTCTGACTTTATATTGCTCAATTCTGACTTTATAATCCTCAATTCTGACTTTATATCTCACAATTCTGACTTTATAATGCTCAATTCTGACTTTATAATGCTCAATTCTGACTTTATAACTCCCAATTCTGACTTTATATCTCACAATTCTGACTTTATTTCTCACAATTCTGACTTTATATCTCTCAATTCTGACTTTATATCTCACAATTCTGACTTTATAATCCTCAATTCTGACTTTATATCTCACAATTCTGACTTTATATCTCACAATTCTGACTTTATATCTCACAATTCTGACTTTATAATCCTCAATTCTGACTTCATAACTCTCAATTCTGACTTTATATCTCACAATTCTGACTTTATAATGCTCAATTCTGACTTTATAATGCTCAATTCTGACTTTATAACTCGCAATTCTGACTTTATAATGCTCAATTCTGACTTCATAACTCCCAATTCTGACTTTATTTCTCACAATTCTGACTTTATAATGCTCAATTCTGACTTTATAATGCTCAATTCTGACTTTATATCTCTCAATTCTGACTTTATAATGCTCAATTCTGACTTCATAACTCTCAATTCTGACTTTATATCTCACAATTCTGACTTTATAACTCACAATTCTGACTTTATATCTCACAATTCTGCCTTTATATCTCTCAATTCTGACTTTATAATGCTCAATTCTGACTTCATAACTCTCAGTTCTGACTTTATATCTCACAATTCTGACTTTATATCTCTCGATTCTGACTTTATTTCTCACAATTCTGACTTTATAATGCTCAATTCTGACTTTATAATGCTCAATTCTGACTTCATAACTCTCAATTCTGACTTTATATCTCACAATTCTGACTTTATAACTCACAATTCTGACTTTATATCTCACAATTCTGCCTTTATATCTCTCAATTCTGACTTTATAATGCTCAATTCTGACTTCATAACTCTCAGTTCTGACTTTATATCTCACAATTCTGCCTTTATAATGCTCAATTTTGACTTTATAACTCCCAATTCTGACTTTATTTCTCACAATTCTGACTTTATATCTCTCGATTCTGACTTTATTTCTCACAATTCTGACTTTATAATGCTCAATTCTGACTTTATAATGCTCAATTCTGACTTCATAACTCACAATTCTGACTTTATATCTCACAATTCTGACTTTATAATGCTCAATTCTGACTTTATTTCTTGCAATAGTAACTTTATTCCTCTAAATTCTGACTTTCTTTCTTGCAATTCTGCCTTTATAATGCTCAATTCTGACTTTATAACTTGCAATTCTGCCTTTATATCTCGCAATTCTTACTTTCACGCAATTGTGACTTTATATTTTGCAATTCTGAGAAAAAAGTCAGAATTGTGAGATATAAACTCGCAATTACCTTTTTTTTTTTATTATTTCATGGCAGAAACAAGCTTCCATAAAGTTCTAACTAAAGCCGATATATTGCAGTATGTCCAGAGAGCTTTTTTATATTAATGATAATATGAAATTAATTGTAAGCTCCAAAAAAAAAAAAAATCATTATTCACTGAAACCTTCCACTCCACCACAGATGTGAATCTAATTCAAATGAAATATGGCACGTGTGGCATCAAGTTTAAAATCAATGATCAATGAAACGTTCTGGTGTGACCTACATGAGCACGGACAAGATTTAAGTTGTTTTCAGTAAATAACTTTCACTGAAATTTCAGTCTGTTCCTCACACAAAGCAGCAGATGACTCAGAATTTCACACACGAGTCATATAGACTACTTTCATTAGTCTTTTTGTCATTTTTGGAGCTCCATTGAAGAAAGAAAGTCATGAATGTTTGGAACAACATGCGGGTGAGTAAACAATGACAGAATTTCCACATTTTTGGTGAACTGTCACTTTAAGGTGATGTCAGTCTGTATTCCTTGAGCTCTTTTCACATTTTTGGCAACAGTGTCATTTGTCACAGTGAAAATCAACTGCGGCTCAACGTGTCGAGCCGCAGCTTACAAAACAGAAAGGCACATTTTCTGACACCAGTCATTTGCCTTCCCGTGCATGTCGTCATTGTCTGCCTACGGTTGATGTTCTTTCTGCTCGAGTCTTTTATTTCGCTCTTGTTCTTTGACCTGAGCTGGTGCGAAACCGTTCTGCTGTTTGGGTTCCTCAGGATAGTGAGGCAGACACGTGAAGCCGGTGTTCGCCTCCTTCGCCATTTTCTCTTCCTCCACCTCCTCCTCCTCCTCATCCTCTCTTCTCTCCTCTCCCAGTGTGACGTTGCTGCCGTTACTGTCACCTACCCTGTTTGCATCCTCCGGGATGTTCCTGCAGACATCTTTACTCCTGTTGCGTTTGGCCAGTTTGGTGAGCGAACCGAAGCGGTTGAGGAAGTTTTCCTCGGAGGACGCCTGCTGTCCGCCACACTCCGCCTTCAGCCGCAGGTTGTTCAGTTTAGTGTTGATGCTCTCCTGCGAGGACGTCTTAAAGCGCCTGGCATCCAGACTGGCAAAGACAGCCCGTTTTTCAGGCGACAGCATGTCCAGTGAATGCGCGCGCTGCTCTAGACCCAGACGTCTGCGCTCCATGCTGCGGATGGTGGCCGCCCGCTGAAGTTTGTCGTGGATCTCGCCGCTGAGGCGCCGCCGTGTCTCGCGTAACTCTGCTCGAACGTTTGCCTTCCATTCTGCCGCATGGGCCTTAAACTCTCCGACCTGTGGTGGATGACAGAGAGCACTGTGAGCGTGACGTTTACAAATGATTCAGTAATGTGCTAAAGTTGGGCTTAAAAAGGGAGAACGTACCACATTTCAGTCAGAGTAGAACAGAATTTACCATTTAAAGTCAACATGAAACCGCATTTGCCATACATTTTACCATTTAAACCCAATGTGCAACAGAATTTGCCCATTTAAAGCCAAAGTAAAACAGCATTTCTGTCATTTAAAGTCAATGCAATACAGCGTTTGCTAAATTGCTACAAATGTTATCATTTAAAGTCAACATAAAACAGTATTCGCTATAAATTTTACCATTTAAAGTCAACGTAAAACCGTATTTGCTATACATTTTACCATTTAAAGCCAGTATAGAACAGAATTTGTACCGTTTAAAACCAATGTAAAACAGAATTTTTATAATTTAAAGTTATGTAATGCAGCATTTGCTAAATTGCTACAAATTTTATCATTTAAAGTCAATGTAAAACAGCATTTACCACTTTAAGTCAATGTAAAACAGCATTTGTAACATTTAAAACCAATGTAAAACAGCATTTACCACTTTAAATCAATGTAAAAAAGCATTTGCAATAAATTTACCTTTTATATCCAACATAAAACAGAATTGCCATTTAAAGTCAATGTAAAACAGCATTTACAACTAATTTTACCATTTAAAGTCAACGTAAAACATGATTTGCTATAAATGTTACCATTTAAAGCCAATGTAAAACATCATTTACATTTTAAGTTAATCTAAAACAGCATTTGCAACAAATTTTACAAATTAAAGCCAACATAAAACAGAATTTACCATTTTAAGTCAACATAAAACAGCATTTGCTACAAATTTTACCTTTTAAAGCTGACATAAAACAGAATTTTCCATTAGTTTTATCATTCAAAACTATTTTTCATAATATGATGTATTTCAGAGTGAAACTATTTTTCTTTTTAACTGCAGCTGGGTTTGATATTATCATAAAGAATTGCTGTGATGGCGTAAAGTGTTTCATATCAGAATATCAGTCGGCTCTGAATGGAAGCTGAAGATCAAGTTCACCCTCCACAGCATCTCCAAGTATCCCAATGGTCACAGTTCTTTATCAGATATATAATTATTTCATATTATTGAAACAACTTTTATTATATTAACATTAATCATCATTAAATTACTGTGCTATTGACAAGAAAGATGCATTACCAGCAGAAACCAAATCAATTACTATATGGTTAGCATTAACAAATTGTCTACACACCCTAATTATTGTCAGCTGTAAATGAAAGACCAGGAATGTGTAGAAAAAAAAGTAGATAAGACTTTGATGCAGTGTAATAATGCTTTATTGGACATCATTCTACTATGATGTTCAATCAAAACTCATTTTTGTTTGACATGTCATACCTCCTCTTTTGTTTTCTTGGACAGAACCCTGAGCCAGTCTCCAATCATGCTGAGAACCGCTGCGAAATACGCCAGACCCACCAAAATCCAGAACCAGACCAGAGGCTTGTACCATTTCATATATTCTATTTTGCGATCTCCACCTATAAAATACAGCATTTTTATTACATTTTGTCTTATACTGTGTAAACAGAATGACAGAAGGCCAAAAGATCAAGATCTGAACATAGTCGAAAGACACAAAATTGCCAGGAAAGAAGCTGTCAGGTGAGATATGACACTAAAATGTATTAATTTGGCAGATGTTTTTATCCAAATCAATTTACAGTGCATATGTGAGTTCACTAGGAATCAAACCATTGATTTCGGTGTCTCTAAAATCATATTCTGCCAGTTGAGCTATAAGTCTTGAGTTTACTAGGTAAAAAGATGTGAAATGTCCCCATCGCTGCACATACCTGCTACATAATCTCCAATGCCGACGGTGGTGAGAGTGATGACGACAAAGTAAATGGCTTCTAAAGTACTCCATCCCTCGATGTGTTTGAAAATCACCGCTGGGATGGTGACAAAAATGATGCAGCCAGCGATGATGAAGAGGATGGTGGAGGTGACACGGATTTTGGTCTGACTGATTTGCTTGTGCTTTTGCTGTAAATGGCGGCAGAAAAAAATTCAGGTGAATTAATGTATTTATATAACCAATAAGCAGTTGAAAATCCTCAGTAGTCGACTCACCCTGAAAACTTTTTCCACCTTCAGGATGCTCTTTATAAACATGGTCCCGAGTTGATCACCGATCCCGGCCAACAGGAAGCCGAACAGAGGGATGCCAAATATGGCGTAAAGGATGCAGAAAATCTTTCCGCCTTCAGTGCTGGGAGCGATGTTTCCATATCCTGCAGATGTGGGCGGAGATGACAAGAGGTTATTTAATGGATCTGATGCAAACCGCTCTAGCTGACCCCCTCCATTAAAACTGCATTCACAGATACACAGAGAGACAATTGGTGGGTTTCATCGAGGGAACATGGCAGTAATTAGTGATTGTTAAACACAAGGGAAGTTAAGACGAGGAGAAACTAAACACGTTTTCAGTGAGAGAGGAGATCTGTGCAGAAAGTTGCATGAAGTTCTGTGCAGATCCCATTTTTAAAGACCTTTGAGAAATCGGTGTGCATTTTTGGCCAAGTTGTTAAAAGTAAATAATTGCATGTAAATAATATGTAAACTAGGCAGATTTTGATAAAGCTTTTGAATTTTGAAATTTGAAGTGGTTGCTACACTCTAAAAAATGGGTTAAAAACAACCCAAGTTGGGTTGAAAATGGATGACAAACCCAGCGATTGGGTTGTTTTAACCCGATTGGGCTGTTTTAACCCAGCGAATGTGCTGTTTTAACCCAGCGGTTGGGTTGTTGTAACCTGATTGGGCTGTTTTAACCCAGCGGTTGGGTTGTTTTAACCCTGCAAATGAGCTGTTTTAACCCGATTGGGCTGTTTTAATCCAGCGAATGGGCCGTTTTAACCCAGCGGTTGGGTTGTTTTAACCCAGCGAATGGGCTGTTGTAACCCAGCAAATGGGCTGTTTTAACCCAGCGGTTGGGTTGTTTTAATCCAGCGGTTGGGTTGTTTTTAACCCAATTGGGCTGTTTTAACCCAGCGGTTGGGTTGTTTTAACCCAGCGGTTAGGCTGTTTTAACCCAGCGAATGGGCCGTTTTAACCCAGCAAATGGGCTGTTTTAACCCAGCGGTTGGGCTGTTTGAACCCAGCGGTTGGGTTGTTTTAACCCAGCGAATGGGCCATTTTAACCCAGAAAATGGTCTGTTTTAACCCAGCGATTGGGTTGTTTTAGCACAGCAATTGGGCTGTTTTAACCCAGCGAATGGGCCATTTTAACCCAGCAAATGGGCTGTTTTAACCCAGCGGTTGGGTTGTTTTAACCCAGCGAATGGGCCGTTTTAACCCAGAAAATGGTCTGTTTTAACCCAGCAATTGGGTTGTTTTAGCACAGCAATTGGGCTGTTTTAACCCAGTGATTGGGTTAAATGTTTGCCCAACATGCTGGGCAGTTTTATTTAACCCAACTATTGTTTAAATGAACCCAAAATAGGTAGGAAATTAAAAATCAGACAAATAATTACTAGAGGCAACAATAATAATCAAAAGCTGAACATTTATTAATAAGCAAATTAATAAATCTTTATTATTTAATTATTATTTATTAAAATGATTAATAAATGTTAATTTCCAAAATATTTTGGGTTAATTTTAAGCAAGCAATATAGTAATTTTTAAACAATAGTTGAGTTAAATAAAACTACCCAGCAGGTTGAGTAAACATTTAACCCAACTGCTGGGTTTGTCCATTTTCAACCCAACTTGGGTTGTTTTTAACCCAGCATTTTTTAGAGTGTAGCAGTGTAATTTTAGTATTATAGTTTTTATTAATATTTTGAATTGAGCTTTTATTTTATATTTCATTTTTAGCAAATTTATTATGTGCTTTCCATTTTTTTTTTTTTAAGTTGTTTTTGATATTTACTATTTAGGTTTATTTACTTTTATTCCCATTTTAGTTTTAGTTTTTATTTATTTTCAGTTAGTAATTTTATTTTAGTGCTTCAACTTAAATTTATTTCAGTTACTTGGCAATGCAACATTTTAAATATTTCAAACATTTCAGCATTTCTCTAACCCAATTTTATATAGTAGCAATATATGGTTTTGTCAAACCAGCATACTAAGCATGAAGGATATGAATTTTACTGCACAATTTATTTAGTTTGTTATTTCTATATTGATTTTGAACTTTCGTAGGTTATATTTTGGGCAGCGGCTATTTGCACTAAGTGAAAATAGTGATAGATTCTATTTACACCATGTAAAAGTATCAGTTCTTTTCAATGAGAGTAAATAGTAATTAGATGCTATCTATAGCCTACCCTATATTGACTGATACGATTTGCACTTCAGTATTTTTGTACATTAACAGAATGCAATAATATCATAGTAATTTTAATAAATATAATTTACTTATTAAGTGAATGCTGCCTTATTGGAAGAATAATTCCTCTAACCCTACCCAATAAACACTTTTAATATTAATAAACACTCGTTCGCAGTTTATTTCCACTTTTAGAACATTATTTTCATTTTTATTGAAAATGTTTTTTATCAATAAATTTTTTCACGTGCCATCAACATGTGTGCAATAGAGGGTTAAATTCTGTGCGTCTTTTTTAAAACTTGAGTGGCCCAACCAGACATTGGTGGGCGGAGCTAGTGTAAATAGTGTTTGCCAACAAGGGACGCTATTTGCACTTAGTGTAAATAGACACTCCAGATATTTTGCGGTGCATTACTGCACACGTTTTAAAGGTTGGTTTATTTTACCTATGGTGGTGATGACGGTTCCAGCGAAGAAGAAAGCGCTGCCGAGATCCCAGTGGCTCGAGTTATAGGACGTGTCTCCAATGGGACTCACTCCAGCGCTGACCGCGTCTACTGCATGCTGGGAAAAGATGCACATGCAAAAAAGGACTTAAAATGGCCATTTTGGAAGCACTACTATTAGACCAGGAAGTCAAACTACTCATTTCTAGGAGTCTAATTTGTACTAGACGCACAGAAATGTGTGCAAGATGCAGATAATTTTCTGAATATTAAATGATTGTTTTGGTATTTTTCTTGGTAATGCCATCTAACAATATTAGCAGTTAATTTTAGGTCAGCCACTCCAAGAACTACTAATTTCTTAGAAAATAATTCACAAAAATGTGCCTGATGATGTAAAGCCCCCTGCTTTTTCTGAAAAACCTGCATTGAAAATCAATCTGCTCCATCTGTCAGTAATCTGATCAGGCTTCATGTCTCTTCTCAAACTATTGAAGGAATAGTATAAATTGATTATGCTGAGTTAATTTAGTCAATATATCGGTAGGTCCTGAGCAGACTGTGGCCATGTTGTCTTTATGATTTCCACCTAAATCTTGCTTTTCTTAAAGCAGTACAAGATATTTTTGTACCCAGAAAAAACATGGATATTTTTAACAGAAATGTAGAAGACAGTCAGCACTCAAGCCATATAAACTACACTAGTAAAGCTTCTTTATTGGCATCGATGGTTACATGAAAAAACTTTAACATCAAGGAACTTTAGAGCGAAAAAAGGTCCTTTAGGGTTTTAAAATGTTCTTTGCACTGAGAAAAAATGGTTATGTTAAAAACTGTTCACTGAAAGGTTCTCTGGGGAGCCAAACATGACTGTTCTATGGCTTTTTAAAGAGCGTAGCAGAGAGAAAAACACAACAAAACAACATGCTGTCAGCAAGAAATCCATTTTCTCTGAGTAATATTTCTTCTGCTCCGGCAGGACTCGCCAAATGTGTCCCTGGTGGGAAGATTTTTGAGTCAGTCCTGCTCATAGCCAAGAACACCAACACCGACAACAGCCAGCTGGTCTCGCATGACAGGACGGAGACATGTCAACATGACTGGCGTCTAATTCTGGTGAGATTTAATGCGAGTTTAAAGACACTTTTTCGAGCTGAATCTGCAGCATTAAGATGCTTTACATGCCCTATAAAATGTTTGTTTCAGAGCCACATGGATGAGTTTGTTGGGTTGATATTGCATTGGAAAGAAAATCTCTATAAGGTCTCAATTGTTGGTCCTACAGCAGGATTAAATGGAGAGTCTCCTCCTTCTCAAATGTTTCTCCTGAGAAAAAGACCCAAGTAATCTCAGTTTCAGAAGAGATCTCTGGAGACTGAGAAATGAGATATTAAGTATCATATTTGATACACACATTTCTAAGGGCTGTAAATGATCAACATGATCAAAACTTTGCTGAAAGGTCTTTGCACACAATCTCCATACAGTCCTTCTGTCGATTGATAGTTTATGCTTTTTTAGCAGTTAAAAGGCCTTTCGTGTAATTATACAAACGTCGTCCTTCAGCTCGTCTTTTTGCTCTGAAATATTTACTGATTTTTATCAAGTAAATGTAATATTTCAAGATTACTGGACTAAAGCAACTTCAGTTTACTTGATTATCCATCATTTTTTAGTAAAACCATGTTCAAATGTGAGTATAAAATATGATTTTAGAGGAAAATCTCTTAATCATTGCATTATAAGTTTTAAATCTAGTTTTGATCTTAAAACTAAGCATTTAAATATCATCTTACTAAGACATATCATTGGCAGATATAGAGCGACGAAATTTCATCTTACTTTTTGTCCATATAAATATCAGCATCGTAATCAAATTGCACATTTTTGCTCATTTTTCCCTCCATATTCTCACTATATCGTACTATATGAGCCATAAAAGCTTGATGCATATGCAAAAAAAAAACACATATCCAAACCTTTATTTTTAAATCTCGTCTGAAGGTTCATTAAACTATTCCATTTCAAAAAATTAGATTTTGCTGACTATTATTTCATATGCCAGTCTTTACAGGGTTAAAGAGGTCTCGTTTGTGATTTTTCTGTGGTTAGTTACAGTACATGATCTGTGTGGACGATGAGGATGTCTGAAAGCTCCAGCAGGGCTTTTCTCTCAGGAGATTCTGCCTTCATTGGGCCAAACAATAAATAATTGATCACCTCAGAGCCTATTCCCTAAACAGCATGTCGAGGGGTCCGTTTCAACTGTCTTGGCTGGAAATGGAGAATTGATTTTTTTTTACATGAGCTTAATTGCCAATTGTAAGGCACATTTTGAGTCACAAATGATGCAAAGAGGAAAGGAATGAAGAAGGATAGGCGTGTATCAAAGTAAGATCTAATCACTCACATATGTGGGATTGTCAGGTTTTTTGAGTGAAAACAGAGTTAACTAGGTCAGACTGTAGAATGGTCATGTGAGCAAGGGATGATTTAAACATTTAATGTGATGTGGTCATGTGACAGTGACAGTTTATATATATATATATATATATATATATATATATATATATATATATATATATATATATTTCCGTTTCAAGTCAAGAAAATGGTTTTTTTATGGTTTTTGTTTTAGTTAACTATACTAACCATTTGGCATACTACTGTTTGAGACATTTACACGCTGCACTGCTGCATATAAAGACTGATAAACAGTATGCATTAAGTATGCATTATGCTGCAAGTATGCTAGTGTTCGATTTCAACCATAACCACTGAACTGTGATCTGTTTTATAAGTGACCATCTGCTTCCTTGTCATTATAGATCCCTGAACACTCATTTGCATGGAAGCGCTTGCATCTTCGAGCCTTGAATAACCTTGAGATCAAAGTCTAATTTGAGATGATATTATAATTCTTATATATGGTAAGACTTTACAATAAGGTTGGTTCATGAAGTAACAATGAACAATAGCTATTTACAGCATGTACTGTATTAATACAAGCGCTGTCACTGTCACAGTACTCTTTCAAATGCTACTAATATGCGGTGTTACGGAAAGTTACTTTTAAAAATATTTGAAAAGCGTTACAATATTGCATTACTCCCTAAAAAGTAACTAATTGTGTTACTTTGTTACTTTTTCTGGAAAGTAATGTGTTACATTACTTTTGCGTAACTTTTTTGTTTGTTTGTTTGTTTTTTAAACAAAATTCATTCTTCTATTCTATTCTAAGTTCTATTTTTGGCAAATGTAAAGGTCCTTTCACACCAAAAGTGAACTGAATAAGCCTCAGGCTGAAGGAAATGCAAATTCACGCCTGTACAGTAGAAGGCGCCACTCAAACAACTATAGAGTTACGATTAGGATTAGTTACTTGTAATCGTGCATAATTTACTGGTATTACTATATAAGTACATGTAGCAATATGTAACTACGTCACTTTAAAGGGGTCATGAATTGAGAAATCAACTTTTCCTTGAGCTTTTGATATATAAGAGGTCATCGTACTATAAGAATATCCTGTAAGTTTCAGAACTGAAAACTCTGAAAAAGCTTTTATTGACACCAGGCCCAGCGAACTGATCCTGGAACGTGCCTATAGATAGGTGAAGCTCCGCCTCCACAGAATAAATTAACACCTACTTCATCATTGCAGCGTTAGCCCCGCCCAGTGGTGTGTTAGTGAGATGAGGAGAGAAGAGCGATGCAGGACTAAAATAACATCACCTTTCAAAGGATCCTAATGCAGGAATATGGTTATTTATTTTCAACAATGTGAATGTCTCAGTTGAGCTTTATTTATTTGTATTCGGTACATTTCACTATGGATTCTTTGGTAAATCAATCAAATTTCAGTGCAAACAGACTTTTACGATATGGACTCAACAGTAATGCAACAACATGTAAGTAACTGTTCATTCTAATGCCTGATCTGATATTAATAATTCATGTACAGTCGGATGATCTTTGTCTATTGTCGAGGAGATGGGTCCGACAAATTAGATGAACTGTACTGATAAATTTCTGCCAAAAGAACCAGATACACAAAGAGAATTTAGGTTGATTTGATCACTCAAGGTTTGCAAAAAGAACAAGACAAATTCTCGAAGAAATAGGCCGAAAAGGAGAAGAAGCACCGCTAGAATGGGAGGAATGAAGATGGATTCAAAGGCCAGAAGAGACGGCAACAGAAAATTAATTTGAAATTGATTATGCTTATAAAACAATCATATGCTTTAAATACTTTTATGCGTGAAATGGAACAGATTACAAAAGAGGTTAAAGCTTTGACCACGGAAGCTTCAGCGCCGGTTGTATCTGAAAATGGTGTTTAAGGGTTAAAAGGTTAAAATGATGTCTGAATAGAAGCGATATCTTATGTTTTATTTTATCTGGAAGTGTTAATCGAAAATAACCGAGATGTATATTTTTATTATAACTAGAAGTGAATAAGGGAACTAACGTAATGGTCTCAAGTTCAAGCGATTAAAAGGTGTTAAAATTTGCAGAATGTGTTGCAGCCTGCGAAAAGGTATTGCAAGGCAGGCTGCAGTTAATCTTTGTATCTTACACTTTGCATACAACAGGAAATTGTGCAGTGTTAGGGGCTGTACTCCTGTTTACAAATACGGAAATGTTTATGTTAGGGAAAGGATGTGTGATTTTTGGAGACTATATATTGGAAACATTGTGTGCCACACCTCGGGTGAAGACTTTCTCGTTTTTATGTCACTGGGGGGACTCTAGTTGGGAATGTTTTTTGTTTGTTTGTTTTACTTTCAATGACTTTTCAGATGTATTTAAACATAAAATATTATATAATCTATAATAATACTAAACAGGCCTATTTCATGTTTCCTCCAAACAATATTTTCTTAATTATCAAGCAGGCACATGAAAGGTCAATGAACAACATTTATGAATTGTGTGATGGTACAAACATGTTCAACAGAATCTCTGCTTGGAGAAAATTACCTGTTTGATTTTGTCCAAATTAAAGATACGTTGTCTAGGAATTTGCATATGTGCTGCATACTGAATTGAACAGGTCACACGGTCTCCCTCTCACAACCTGTTTCATCACATGAGATTATGATGCTGTTTTTACTCAAGATTCTGGAAATTGAGAATCAAAATTTTTTAAATAGTGCTCACAATTCTCCCATGATTCAGAATAGACAACTGAAAAAATAACATGTAATTTACTTGAGATTCTGACATAATGTTAGTTGTGCAGTCTATTTACAAAAACATAGTTCATTTGAATGAATTATTATTATTTTTTAAAAATCGGTTTGAATAAATGATTCAATGACTCGGTTATAAACATGTCACTTGTTTCATTACTGGATGAATCAACATTTTTGAACAAATCTTTTTAATGAATGATTCAATGACAAATGCATTTTTAACTGTCACTTGTCGCCACCTACTGGTGTAAGGATGTAATTGATGCAGTCTTTATGGTGATTTTCAAAAGGTAATTTACTCTATTTTGTTTGCTTCCTTTTGGGATAGGGAGACTGGTTGTCTCCCTTGGTTGCAAAGGAGTTTGGTTTTTGCTTCCTCATGAGGTTTATTTATTTGTTTGTTGCTTTATTTTTGCAAAATGGTCCACACATGCAAAGTTGGTTGATAACACAACTGCAATAAAGTATCAGCCTATAGTTAACAATCACTTGTTTACAAAGTGCCATGGGAAGTCAAACTATCTTTACTTAAAATGTTCTTATACTGAACATGTTAATTTCTCCAGGAATACAGACAGGTTTTTCCTAATGGGCATATCTGTCATATTACACTCTTCAAACAGATGTGTTAAAAACAACACATCCTGTGTTAGATCTTAACACACCCGTGTGTCTAGTTAAGGACAACACATTTTGTGTTATTTTTAACTCAAACGTGTTATTCCTGCTCATTTTCTACACACTAATGTGTTATATTTACACAATTTGTGTCAATTATGTACACAAAATGACACAAAAAATGTGTTATTAATTAACACATCTTTTTTGAGAGTGTAGCAGAACACATTTTACACATGAGGAAAACCAATGTTTAGTCAATAATTCAAGAAGGTCCATACTTTTAAGCTATTGAGTCTAACTTGTATTTGGCCTTATAAAAAAGTAGTTCTTGTAATTAAACCATAGCATTTGTTACAATAAGAATATAGGCAAATTACAGGTAAGACCATTGATGGCTCCTCATTGCATGCTTAGGGCAATGTTAACTTTTTTCTTTCTTTTTTTAAATCTATTCCCTTAATAGATTATATATTATAAATTCTTCAACAATTTAGTTAAAATGTACCACAATAAACACAATAGAACGTGATAAATTCAAGTAGGCTAAAGGTGGTCAAGAAAAGTTTGCAAGCTCATCATCATCATGTTTTCCCCTCTTTTCATCACTCTTTTTAGATGCTGTTTTTAGATCATGTTTGAATTTCTCCATAGCGTTTTACTACATTCTCAATAGAATTTTCACATTTTATCATTGGAACGGCTCGCGCAAATATTATCACACTTTTGGACGGTGATTCACGCGCGGCGCACCACTCATGATTAAAATCCCCGAACGCGCGATGTATACAATTAATGAATAGCGTGATTCTATGTTTCCGTGTGGGGGTTAGAGTACCGGCAGCATGTGAGAAGTCCCGGTACACAAGAAAAAGCGAGGTTACGCTACAGATTAAAATATACTGTAGTTAGAAGTACCGGCCGGGTACTACCGGCCCACTTCGAGCGAGTAAGATCGCGTGGGTGTTCGAATCCAGATCGCAATCTTTTAATGATTAATCATGCAATTTTATTGCGCTATGTTTTTGTGCTAAATTCGTATCGTTTTCGTTGGCTATTGAGAGAATAAATACAGAAATCCTTCACTTCCCTACAAAAATCGAACCAATTCGAACTGGAACGCCGCCCTCCCTCGAAATTCACTCCCCGGACGCCGTCCCCCCGCGTTACCCCCCATTTCCACCCCTGCTTATACATAAACTATTATCAGTACCTGCAATTAAATTACTTCCATCGAGCCTCAAGAGCATCGGATCCTGACTGAGCTGGTGCGGACTCCACCTTTAAATCTCTAATTGTCGTGCAACGCTCTCAATCCAACTAATCAGAAGGTAAGGCCAAATCTTTTGATGCAGAAAAGGATTGTAGAGATGTGTGTTTGAAAAGTTAGTGGTTGAGGGGGATAATAAGTACAGTACTATGTGTCAGTAAATCAAAACAGTGACTAAATGCTCAGCTTAACCTTATTTCTCTTAGTAGGATAAAAATTATATATAGAAAGCGATCAAAGAACGCTCCCTTTGCAAACGCTAGAGCTGTCAATCAAACAGTGCAAGTTTATCAGTGACTGAGTTTTGGACTCAAAACTCCCATTTTATTCAACGAATCTCTAAGTTACATTGAGTTTGCACTGTTAGTTATGATGAAAGCATTTGTTAGTGTGCAGAAATTGAGTTGCAATGACGAGATCACTGCTTTCATGAGCTCAACAACATGTCTGTGATCGACTACAGTGTTCATCACTGCAACCTTTCATGTCACAATCTAAATGTAATGCTATAATCAACACTTTTCATGATTAATTAACCTTGAGAGCTGTAATAGTTAAAACGTGCTAAAAGAGAAAGTAATACTTAGCTATTTCAAATAGAAAGACGTTAGCCAATCACAGCAGTGGGCGTTTACACTGAAGTCTCACAGCAGACACGCCCCTTAAAACAGAGCGTTCAAATCAGAGGGCTAAAATCAGGGTAGAAGAATACCTTCTATTTCTAAATTATGTCAATTTTTGATGTAAAATGCATAACATTATAAGTGCACCCCAGGAAATATTATAAAACAATAAAACAATGCAGTTCATGACCCCTTTAAAATAAAGTGTTACCAGATATTTTGTTGTAAATGTAAAAGTTACATGAAAAAAAGCAATCTGATTACATTACTTGGAAATGCGTTACCCCCAACATATGGACACTTTAGGTAATATTCACTGTTAAGCTACTAATATGCACCTTTTAGTGGTAATTAAAGTATAAAGGTGTACCTTTTGAAAAGGTACTGCCCCAGTGACAGCTTTTGTACCTTTTTTCTGAGGGTTTATTAAACATGTAAACATACTAAACTCAACAAAGAGTGTTTTCTCAGCATGTTATATAATGGATATATCTCATCCACCCTTCCAGTAATTCCCTGGTTGGCTGTGTAGGATGTGCTGTGAGAAATCAAATCAAAGCTTTAATTGAAGGCAACTTACTTCCTTTCTATATATGTGAGAAATATTATGTAACAAACAGTGCTGTTGCTTTATCATGTTCAACACAATTCAGCCTAAAGTGAGTTTATGCTGGCACGAATCAGAGTTGATAATCCTGCGTGATGCCCAGAGGGATTTCATGTCTGTCTTGGAATGACATTTACTGATCAATTAGAGCTCAGCGCCGGCCGGGGGAAACAGCAGAAGAGATGCGTGCTTCAGGAGCTCATGGGGAGGTTGCTGCTGATGCCCACAATAGCTGGAAAAGGCTTGTTTTGAGTCTTTAGACATCTTACGGTTAGAGTATCTACCAAGAAGCCTTTACAATGAACAGTTCTTTCAATACCAACCTATTTTGTAATTCTGAATGCTTTCTTAATGGATAAATGTAGTATTTTTATGTCTCAGCTTTCACAACCAACTAACTTCATAAGGGTAAATCTCACAAAAACTTATCAAGAGTCATATGTTTAGGGCCATTAAGTCTTTCATGTCTTTAAGTGCTTTCATGAGAATTAAGCTTATTTTCTCCCAATACGTTCATTACGTTAATGTTAAAAATGAGCTTCCTCCAGAGCACTGAACAGACATGTGCGTTGGCTCTTTTGACTCGGGCTGCCCATCAAGGCTTTCCCAAGCAAACATCAAAGTTTGTTTACGAAATTTTGCTTCTAGTTGAAATTATAAATTGTAAAATTAATGCAGCATCCAGCGAATCTATATTTATTTTATAATTTATGCAGTGAAGAAGTGTTTGATAACTTTATTTATCTTCTGTATATTTCCTACCTGTTACAGATCAAATATTTAAAATATACTGTCTTTATGTTGTTTCTACATTAATTTGGAGATCAAATGTGAAATTATTACCGTACAATATAAAAATATATTAAAAACCTTTATTAATCGTGATTAATTACAGAAAATTGTGCGATTAATTAGTTATCTTTTTAAATCAATTGACAGCACTTAAAATATAAAATAATAAAATATGACAAGATCTCAGAGTTAAACTGTCTGAGATCTTAACCATAATTAATACACTTAAGCAAAACATGGTCAGGTCAAAGTGTCTGAATAATTTTTATCAATTTTACTGGAAGTCCACTGTATGAAGGTATAATATGTCACAGTTTACTTTATTTTGCTATCCTCACTTACATTAATGATAGTAAATATATATTAAAAATATCAAAAACATCTGAATAATTCAAAATCTCTCTGACGTGATCTTACCTTGATGAGGGCCTCGAGCTCGGCTGGAGAAACGCAGGGGTTCCTCTGCAGAAACATGGCCTTCTCCTGTGTGATGGTGTCCTTCTGGTTACTCTCGAAGGGTTGTTCCAGCGCACGGAACGCCAGACCGCCGCAGACCAGGTACGCCACCACCACCACAAACACGGCCACGACCGTCTTCCACTTCATGACCGAGTGCAGAGCAGAACCGTCCGCTCCAGAGTCCATACCGGTGACCACGCTGGCCGAGCGGGACGAGATGGAGAGGCGCGGGAGAGGACAGTGGCCGTTGGCTTTGACGTCACAGCCCATCGGGTTCTGCATGGTGGCCACGCTGGCCTGAACCAGACTGGACTGCACCGCACCGGACTGAACCTTCTTCGGAGGGACGATGTTTGTCTGAACAGCCACTGAAATAGAGATTGAAATTGTGATGAACAAATTTTATTGCTTAGATCTTACTGGATTTTATTGCTTAGAGCTCGAAGCTCAGGAGACCTGAAGGAGATTGTTGTTTGTTTTTCCTGAAACTTATTAAAATACACACAAATGAGACAAATAGTAATTTAATTTTATGTGGGTGCACGGCAGCTCAAATTATTGCTCTTAAAAGATTTTGAACAATGTTTGAGTTCATGTTGAGATCTCTGACTTTTGATTGCAGACTTTGGCATCTTGGCACAAACATTGAGATCTCGCCTGGAATTCTAGAGGAGACGTGTGAGATTAATGGGATTGTTTTTCTTAGAAGAAACATCTGAAAAATTCTCAGTTTGCTTTCCGTTTAATCTCATAGAAGAAACAGCTGAGATATTGAAGAGAATCTTCTTTTTTTTTTCCTTTACTGTGGATATTTCTGACCTGTGCAGAAATATATATTCTATTCAATTCTACTCTGCCGTGCAATGGACGGACGGACGGATGGATGATGGATAGATAGACGGACAGACGGACAAACAGACGGATGGACGAACAGATAGATGGATGGACAGATGGATGGACGGATGGATAGATAGATAGATACGATCAGTTGATTGATTGATCAGCATTTAATCTCATTGCTAGAAGAAATAACTGAGATATTACAGAGAAACTTATTTGTAATTTTTCTTTCCTGTAGGTATTCATGACACAAACTGGTGCAGAAATATATATTCTTCTTCCCGGGTTAGTGACATCACTAACCCTAAAATTTGCATAATCCCCGCCCCCCGAGAACACGCAAAAAAGTGGGCGGGGCCATGTTGGGCTGCTTTAGAGAAGAGGAAGAGTTGTTGTAGTAGAGTGTTGTTGACATGCCGTCATTTTACGCCGGACTGCTTCACAATCGAGGGTCAATTCAACACCAAAGATTAACATGACGGCACATGCTAGTGGATGAGTTGAATCAACTCCACAGCAACTACATAAATTTATCCACTAACCATTCAGAAATGTCCTAAAAGTTGTAACTTCTTCCTGAGTCTCTCCATCAGTGTCGACTCCAGTTTGAACAATGTAAGGCTGAACACCGTTACTGACAATCCTCATTTTGGCTGCGTGAGATTCTCCAGCTTTGTTGTTGTTGAGCAACCGAAGCGCGAGCTGTTAAAGCTCCGCCCTCTTCTGGAAAGGGTAGCTCATTTGCATTTAAAGGGACACACACAAATGGTTTTTGCTCACACCCAAAATAGGGGCAAATTTGACAAGCTATAATAAATGATCTGTGGGGTATTTTGAGCTGAAACTTCACAGAAACATTCTGGGGACACCAGAGACTTATATTACATCTTGTGATGTATAGGCATTATAGGTCCCCTTTAAGCAATACACAATGCAGTAAAACATGCAATAAAATAATCACAGAATGCTGAGTTCTGTGTGGTTCATCCATGAAAATGGTGTTAACTCAGGCCATTATTGGCGTGTGCTATAGATCCTTCAGTGTTCTTTATGTTTCTCCTGAGAAGCTTTAATCCAATCGTCTGGTTGAGCACTCAGAGAGCCATTTCTGGTTATGAATTTACCACATTAAGGGGATTGTTTCTTGAGATACAATGAATATCAATATATTCATCTCTTTTTTTAAGGTGATTTTGCATGACTAATGTATTACATTCTTATCGCTTCATGAACAGGGTGAATGCAGCACAATACCAAGGTGAGATTCAGTCCTTCAGTCAGATGATATCTGCTAGACAAGCACATTAGTTGTGAGATTGTATAATATGATGTGGAGGGCATCAGAGGGGAGACAAAGCCACGGAGGCGTCCCTCACTGATGCATTCACGTGAGCGCAGCTGTGTGTGCTCACCCCGTTTAAAGATTCAACGCTGCCTTTGTGGGGGGACAATGGGCGGGGCCTGTGAGTCAGAATGATGTAATGCTCAAACCACCCCATAATTTATGCAGACCCCGCCCCTTCACCATGCTACGGTGTTCCATCAGTTCCTTTGTAAAAATGAAACAGAAAACAATGCAAGTTTGGGTTTTACCAAACACCACATGGATTAAAATTATTGATTCAAACTGAACATTAATGTTTGTTATAATGTCAATGTATGTTGTGCACATTTCTTACAGTGAGGCATTGCCTAATAATCGATAAATGCACTTAGACGACCATATTTTTTGACTTTGAGTGACTCAAGGACGCCTATGTCACTACATCTGCTCAGAGATATAAAACCTGTCAGCCCAGCCCACAAAAATCAATATCTAATAAAGTATACAAACAGTTATGGATGTGTCCATGAAAATTCCAATTAATAACCCAATGAATATATAGAATGCAAACACCATTTCAAATAAATAAAAAAACACTCATTACAGTGATTACAACATCATTTTGAGACTTTTAAAAGACAGAGTAGCTAATTATCACTGATTACATGATTGCAACACTTTCCTGGAAAAGCACTTCAGATGTTTCTCAAATCTCAGATGCTCAATGTTCTTAAGCACTATCAATAAACATAAAAAAAACAACAATAACAGTAATCTATCAGACCAAAGTGAAATTAAATGTTATTTCTCATTAAAAGAGTGCAACAAAACAGCAGATTTTCTAAATAAAAAAGCAGAAGTTGACTGCAGTAAACTGACACAACTAACCTTGTTCAGGATCCCAGTTCACCTGTTTCCTTGGATTCTCTAACGGGAATTTCATGATGGTCACGTCTTCCCAGAAGGGCTTACCGTATCAATGTAAAACAAAGCTATCCTAATAATATATACACAAATCAGATACTACAACAGTCTACATTCTCGCTCCTCTGTGAGTGTTTCTTTAGGATAAGCAAATGGTTCAAAGCCAAGAGCGCGTAGGTGATGGTGATGATGATGATGCTCGAGCACGCCTTACTCTCTCTCTACACTTCCCATCAATGTGAGATCACCCAACCAACCATCGCACTCTCATCAGCTTCATCACCATCAGCTTCCCGCTCACATCACTTCAAGGAAAGCAAACTAAGTGCGAAACATCTGCTGGAAATAATATCGTGAATCTGGGTGCGTCTCGGCATCGCGCGTAAATCACTTTCCTTTGTTTCAGCAGCCTCATCCTTTGTGTCTTTGATTCCCACAGGCTTTTAGTCATGAAAAGGCTGTTCAGTCATTATAATCATGGAGATGTGATATTGAGATTGACATATAGAAGTTGTACTCACTGATCATCGCGTTCGACCGGTGTGTGTATGCGGCTCAGAAGCGGCTGAAGTGCCGGTGCACATGGAGAGCAGGTGCATCTGGAGCCACGGAGGGCTGGACTCACGAGCAGCAAATCAACGATAAGAGCACATTATGAATTATTTATTTCAAGTGTGGGCTTTATAAAGTTGTTCAATCCATAAACACCCTCATAATAATGAAAAAACTATGAATTAATTTACCCTATTAATATTATACTGTATATTTATTCATTATTTAAATATGACAGTACCCTTTCATGCATGAATTATGGCAACCTCAGTTAAGACTTTCCCCTGTGTGTTTTCATTGCTCTTAGGGCATGAAAAACTATATCTGAACTTTTTTTTTTTTTTTTTTTGAACAGTGTGCATTTTTGGTTTAACAGAAGAGATACATAATACAGTAATACTGTGTGTATTTAACAAACCAATGAATAAAATGATCATGTAAAAACTATAAACTACAAAAAGCTTCAATTATTGCATTTGTTTTTGTTCAAATTTTTTGTTCCTGTTCAACCAGTAGACAGAGAACTTCATACAAGCTGAACATTGTATGTCTTTGATATCAGAACACGAGGACGTGATTCTATCAAAAATTTGGTGAAGGTAACCCAACTCAGACTATGTAGAAAATGCTCACTCACACTTCCTCCAGTCTACCAGAGTACACTGATTTACCCTTATCAGCTGATAATTCTGATTATG
This sequence comes from Hypophthalmichthys molitrix, assembly GCA_037950675.1. NCBI lineage: Eukaryota > Metazoa > Chordata > Actinopteri > Cypriniformes > Xenocyprididae > Hypophthalmichthys > Hypophthalmichthys molitrix. The sequence goes on from CM075508.1 coordinate 31,475,018, forward strand.
TTAAAAAAAAGACACATTTCTACCATAGCTCTCCTCTCTGAGAAAACCTCAGACTGAAATCTATATTGATCTATTGATGTTTTCGGACTGTGGAAAAACTAGCGATTAGGTGTTTTCAATCTCATCTGAAATGAGCAGTAGCATAATCAGATTACTTTTTGATGTTACGAGTAAAGTAACGCATTACAAGTAACATGCATTATGAAATCAGATTACTTTTTTGATGTTATGGATAAAGTAACACATTACAAGTAACATGCATCACGTAATCAGATTACCTTTTTGATGTTACGAGTAAAGCAACGCATTACAAGTAACATGCATTACATAATCAGATTACCTTTTTGATGTTACAAGTAAAGTAACGCATTACACGTAACATGTATTATGTAATCAGATTACTTTTTTGATGTTACGAGTAAAGCAATGCATTACAAGTAAGGTGCATCACGTAATCAGATTACTTTTTTGATGTTACAAGTAATGCATTACAAGTAACACGCATCATGTAATCAGATTATCTTTTTGATGTTACAAGTAATGCATTACAAGTAACACGCATCATGTAATCAGATAATCTTTTTGATGTTACAAGTAAAGCAATATGCCTACATAATCAGATAATCAGATTACTTTTTTGATGTTACGAGTAAAGCAACGCATTACAAGTAACATGCATTAAGTAATCAGATTACTTTTTTGATGTTACAAGTAACACATTACAAGTAACATGCATTACGTAATCAGATTACTTTTTGATGTTACATGTAAAGCAACGCATTACAAGTAACATGCATTAGGTAATCAGATTGCTTTTTTGACGTTACAAGTAACGCATTACAAGTAACATGCATAACATAATCAGATTACTTTTTTGATGTTACGAGCTAAGCAACATACCTTACATAATCAGATAATTAGATTACTTTTTTGATGTTACGAGTAAAGCAACGCATTACAAGTAACATGCATTATGTAATCAGATTACTTTTTTGATGTTACGAGTAAAGCAACGCATTACAAGTAAGGTGCATCACATAATCAGATTATCGTAGATTGATGTTACGAGTAAAGTAATGCATTACAAGTAACATGCATAACATAATTAGATTACTTTTTTGATGTTACGAGTAAAGCAACATACCTTACGTAATCAGATAATCAGATTACTTTTTTGATGTTACGTGTAAAGCAACATACCTTACGTAATCAGATAATCAGATTACTTTTTTGATGTTACGAGTAAAGCAACATACCTTACGTAATCAGATAATCAGATTACTTTTTTGATGTTACGTGTAAAGCAACATGCCTTACATAATCAGATAATCAGATTACTTTTTTGATGTTACGTGTAAAGCAACATACCTTACGTAATCAGATAATCAGATTACTTTTTTGATGTTACGAGTAAAGCAACATGCCTTACATAATCAGATAATCAGATTGCTTTTTGATGTTACGAGTAAAGTAACGCCTTACAAGTAACATATATTATGTAATCAGATACTTTTTTTGACGCAACAAATAATGTTAAGTGTAAATAAGATGTAAATAACATAAATAATGCTATGCTATCCATGTTAATAAAAAATAATATTCACTCATAATTATTTACCACAGTACCATTTACAGGAAAAATAATTGTTCAATTGTGGGTTTTATTTAGAAGTTAAACCCATAAAACCCTCATAAAAAAACATAACAGGGTGTAATTTACCACATTATTGTTACTTTTGACTACTGTATATTTATCAATTCTTTAAATATGACAGTAATATTATTATATAATACTTAACATTGCAGATTGTGTTCAATATTATAATTAATAAATATTGTAACTCAATGAACAGTAGCTTTTGCCACATCACTCATTTATATTCTGTAGTATAAATATGAATTTACTGATGAGATTTAAATGTGGAATGTCTTTGAAATCATTGCAGAATTACACTTTCAGTTAATAAAATATTATAATAATAAATAAAAGTTAAACAAAATAAAATATCAATAAAATGTAATAAAGGTTACATGTGAATAGCCTAAAATTTTATTTAATCTAATACATTTTAATACAACATAAAATTCACTCATAATTATTATGCTCTTCTCTCATGCTTAGCTCTGTGAAATCACCTTTACAGGACGGAGAGTTCTTCATCATTCATGATGTGTAGTTAGTTAAGGTCTGGCCTGTTTGCACAGAACAGGAACCACCCGGAGATTCCTCATGAAATATGGATGAAACTGTACTGTACCTCCTTAAGACCCAGCATCCATTAGTAATGAAGAGTGTGGCATGAGATCATAAACATGTGCATTTTTCTATATGAAATATCCAGTCTCAGGTGGACACATTCATAGTAAATCTGCTATTCTGATACACCTTTGCAGATTTATTTATTACTAGAAAATTTACGACTTTGACTAGTGGAAAAAATATTGATTTATGTGTTTAAAATAGTTTATGTAGTCTAAATATCTCAGGGTCATGGAAAGTTGTAAGCAGTGAAATAGTTCTTAAATAGGTTAATTTGCATATTACACGATATTTCTCAAACAGACGTCATATTAAACGAAAAAAAGTCATATTACTCTTATTTTTTATTTATTTATTTATTTATTTTTAATTATTGAAGTCAGCAGAAATTGCAAGTGAGAGTGGGATAGATTTGGGAAGTAAGAATACAAAATGTTTTCACAGATATGTTTTTACTTAAGTTATTTTTATTCTAAAACAGCCCTAATGAAGTTGGGGACATGTGCGTGATTGCGTATACTGACGTCAGACGCACGCATAGCAACCAACATGGCGACGGTGAAGCTTCACGGTAGCGAGGACAGATAGCTGGCAGCTAGCAAAACAGCTGTGAAAGATGATAACTGTGAAAATAAATTTAAGAAGTATTATTAATATGGCTATATTACCTTATGCGCTCATGTGAATGTTTAAAATGATGGTTTCCGGTGAAACACGAGTGTTTTGAGTATGAGACTCCAGCCAGAGTTTGTCATCATGGACACTAAACCAGGTAAATGATATTCGCCTCATCAAATATAATCTGACTCGTATAAATTCGTTATGTTTATGACATGTAATTGTAAGAGAAACGTGTTAAATCATGTTACTTTGCAGCACTAAACAAAAAAAGTGCCATGTTACGACATGTAACGTTATTTGGACATAATATCGCGTTAATATACCATAGTTTTTGAATATTTACCATGGTAAAATCAAAGTAGCATGGCAATAACATCTGAGACCATTTGATTTGTTGTTTCCTGATTGGGATTGAACTAGAAACAATCCTATTTTTAGGGGGTTATTTATAAATATTGATGTATAAATTCATTGCTCAAATATTCATCTTTTAGGGTACTGTCTTGGTTCATCTGGAAAACTGATGAATCAGTACATGATTAAAGACCACATGCTGTCACATTACAGAAAGCTGTATTCAGCCAAAGGTAAGTGCCAAATTAAAATGCATGGCAGGATGTCAAGTTTATAGTTTTTATATGTTTATCATCAAGGCAATGACTATTGGAAAATGTTTATGCTTTATTCCTGTCTTCTTTTATATACTCACCACTTCTTTTGTTTTCTTTTAGCTGCTGTAGACTGTTCAGTGCCTAAAAGCATGCAGAGCAATGTCAAATGTAAGAGAAAGTCCTGTATTACCAATCCACTTCATCAAAATATCATGCATAATAAATATATATATATATTTAAAATAAAATATATTTTACATTTTGTTTAACCAGATATAAATTGCTATACTAGTACCTCATTAATTTAAAATAATTTTTTTCACTCATCTTTACCTCTGTAGATGTCGATCAGAAGCGTCGTGAGCAGTTAAGGAAAGGCACTCGGAGTCAGTCGAGAAGATCTGATTCCCAGAGGAGCACGAGGATAAACTCAAGAACCTCCTGCTCTACTAAAAATGTATGATAACATCTTGAGCTTCATCGTGTCACATTGCTGTACAGAAATTGTGTTCAGAGCTGACATTTACTCTTTGTTTCCAGAGCAGACCGTCGGTTCAGGGTGACGAGAGTGCCTATCATTACCTGGAGCAGTCGCTGATGTCATCACCCAGGATCAGCACCTCGTTTCATTGCAAACAAATTGTATATCCCTCCCAAACATCTGGAACCCCTGCGAACCACTTCCGATCTGCCTCAGAATTGAGTTACCGAAGCCCAAACCCTCACTGGCAGGACAACAATCCGCCCTGTGCCACGTCTGCCAGTCAGAGAGGCTACAAGAGCTTTCAGGATCCCACGCAGAAGACCTACAGCGGTGACGTACTGCTGAAACACACTCATCGCTTCACTCCGGAGAAACCCTTCACCCCGAGAACGCTGAAATCAGACCACAAGTCCACACTGTTACAATACCGATATTACACTCCTCCACGGAGGAAAGTGGAAGGGGAGAAATCGTCCTCTGTTATTGGACAGGAGACGCGTCACGGGAGGTGCGGTGTAATCACTGATACTGTTATGTGAGGTTTAAAATGGGCATCTGATGGAGTAATGTGTGTTTGTTCTGTTGTCTGCAGCACACGGTCCAAACAAAGCTTTTCTCCACCGATCCAGTCGCTCCAGGCAAGTCTGAAGGAAAGTGTGGAACGTTCTGCAAAATAAACATCATAATGCCACTTTGTGTCATCTATCTATCTATCTATCTATCTATCTGTCTGTCTGTCTGTCTGTCTGTCTGTCTGTCTATCTTTCCTTCTGTCCATCCATCCATCCATCCATCCATCCATCTATCTATCCTTCTATCTATCTATCTATCTATCTATCTATCTATCCATTCATCTATCCGTCTATCATCCATCTATCCTTCTATCCATCCATCCATCCGTCTGTCTATCATCCATCTTTCCTTCTGTCCATCCATCCATCCATCCATCCATCCATCATCTATCTATCTATCCATCCATCCATCTATCATCCATCTATCCTTCTATCCATCCATCTATCCTTCCATCCATCCATCCGTCTATCTATCCATCAATCCGTTTATCATCAATCCACCCATCTATCCTTCTAGCTGTCCATCAATCCATTTGTCTATCATCTATCATCTATCCTTCTATCTATCCATCCATCCGTCTATCATTAATCTATCTATCTATCCTTCTATCTCTCTATCCATCCATCTGTCTATCATCTGTATGTCCATCCATCCATCCGTCTATCATCTATCCTTCTATCTATCCATCCAATCATCTATCCATCTGTCTATCATCTATCTATCCATTTATCCTTCTATCCATTTATCTGACTATCTATCCTTCTATGTATCCATCCATCCATCCATCCATTGTCTATCACCAATCAATCTATCCTTCTATCTATCCATCCATCATCCATCCATCCGTCCATCTATCTATCTATCTGTCTATCTTTCCTTCTCTCCATCCATCTACCTATCCTTCTATCTATCTATCTATCTATCCATCCATTTATCCGTCTATCATCCATCTATCCTTCTATCTACCCTTCTATCCATCCATCCATCCGTCCATCCATCCATCTGTCTGTCATCCATCTTTCCTTCTGTCCATCCATCCATCCATCCATCCATCATCCATCTATCTATCTATCTATCTATCTATCTATCTATCTATCTATCTATCTATCCATCCATCCATCCATCCATCCATCCATCTATCCTTCTATCTACCCTTCTATCCATCCATCTATCCTTCTATCCATCCATCCATCTATCATCCATCTATCCTTCTATCTACCCTTCTATCATCCATCTATCCTTCTATCCATGCATCCATCCATCTGTCCATCTATTATCTATCTATCAGGATAGTGATTGAAAAGCATCATCATCACATGTTCCTCCTTCAGTTGTGTTTAAAGCGTCCCAGGATGCACCTGATGAGGTTTTTTGATGAATGTCTGGAGTGAGCAGAGCTTAAATCTAGACAAAGAAGAAGCTCAAATAGAAACACACTGACGTCTTGTTAAATATTTTGCTTTTTTAATCTTTGCAGACATTAACTCTTGATCACGAGTGGTCTGATGGAGAAACAGATTCATTTAGACATCATGGCAAGACAAACCGGTTTAAGAACAGTGATTTTCTTCTCTCATCCTCCAGGTAAATGCAACTACCAGGTTACTGTATAAAACACAAATACCATATGTTTCTATAATAGTCATATAAAGCATGCACATCCTAACATTATGTATATATATATCATTGAAAAATTACAGTCAGCACACTTCTGCTACCAAGAAAATGTAATGAGTTCATCAAATCATGAGACAGACGTGACGTTTCAAGTAAATGTTTGACTTTTGTTTTGCATTTTTACACATTTATATGTAAGAGAAAAGACTCTTTTCTTTTGTTTCAGGGTTTCACCAGAAGGCATGAGATCCCCCATAATGAGAAAAGTTTCAGCAGAGTGAGTGTCCTGTATTACACATGAAATACTACACTAATGTGGCATTTAAACTGCTAATATTCCACTGAATATTGTTAAAGGGGACCTATTATGCTCTTTTACAAAGTCTTGGTTTTGTCTGCTCTGCTAGAACAAGTTTTTATGCTTGAATGTTGATTATTTTCCTCATATTCATCATTGTTCAGCTCCTCTCTGTCAGTAACGCTCTGTTTAGTTCCTGTCTCTATGAAGCCCCTCCTTCTGAAAATTGGTCCGATTGGTCGGCTGGAGCAGTGTGTTGTGATTGGTGTTTGGGAAATGTCCCGCCCCTTACCATAACCGCCAGTTTCAACACACTACTAACTAACTCAACCAGGCCCCGCCCCTTTATTCTGCGTATGAATTATTTAAATGAGGAATATTGTGATGTGTTTGTTCGCAGAAGAAAACTAAAGAATACAATGGAGCTTTTTCATGCTCAAACAGCAACATTTACACACTAAAGAAAGATAAACATGTAAAAAAGCATCATAGGACCCCTTCAACAAAGCACAGACTTTTAGAAATAATGATGTATTTGATATGATACAAGAATACAATCATAACAATCAATTGTATTTTCAGTTTATTCATGTTCCTGTGTCATTCTGTGGACTTGTTCTTTTCATCAGGGAGGAAGAATTGATGTACCTGGAGTTCATTACAGACGTGACGAATGAGATCCTGACACAGGGCCTTTACTCTGACAGGTGTGTGAGATCTTGATTCATGTATGGAGACAAACTGCAAGGCATTTTTGTGTCACTTTTTGGTGCTAATCAGTCTTAACGGTCCTCACAGGGTGCTGAAGAGAGTGTTTGAACGTCACATTGATATGAACAGAGATCGATTAGACGAGGTGAGGATTTTGGATTTTACCTTTAGTCTGATTCTTTTATACAAAGTGACAAAAGCACAAACAATTTTTTATCTCTCTAATATTCCCAACAGAACAAAATGCGGCACCTTCTAGACAATCTGCAGAAGGACCTGAAAAGTCCTCCTGCGGCCTCCATCACGTCTCTGGGTGCAGGAGAATCCGATAATCCTTTGAAACGGCTGCCATCACATGATGTTGATTATCTTCTCCATGACGTGTTTAACGAGGAGCGAGGACAGACGGAGGACGTCACTCCTGCTGCAGCGTCCACACCTGTGAACCAGAGCCTGGACGTGGAGTTTAATCACATCCTCCTGAATGATGATGAACATCTCACCTGTGCTGTGGAAAATGAAGACGATCATGAAGTGTTAGAACAGGTTGATGAACTTGGGAAAATCATGGCGGAGTCTTTAAGTGTGTCAGAGACGCTGAAGGATCAACAGGAAGTGTTTGAACAGGAGCAGACGAGAGGTGACGTCAGTGATGATGAGTTCTAATCTGCAAAAGCACAAAGATTTTTCTTTGTGATGCTGTAACGGTTTCTGTGGAATTTCAGATTTCCTTTTTGTTTACTTTTTTAGTGTTATGAAAGGAAAAGGCGGTGTGTTTTCCAGGAATCGATAGTTATACAAGCCATTCCAGTATTTTATAAAAGTTATTTGCAGTGTTCAGTACTTTTTTAAGAATTATTCTGCTCCTAATGTGGCCGTTTATTGTTTACCGGTTAATATTCAGAACTCATGCTGTGATGCTTATTTGAGTGTTTTAGTTTGTGACGCTGCATATTCTCTGATATACTTGATACAGCAGATTTTATTTAAAAATTTTCCTTAAGTTTTTGAAAGATGTCCATCTTTATAGCTTTTGTAGTTGTTACAGACACACATGCACAAACACACACTCACTCTCTCACACACACACACACACATACTCACTCTCATACACTAATGCACACACACACACTCTCTCTCTCACACACACATACCTGCACATACACTCACTCTCGCACAAGCTCACACTCTCTCTCTCACACATACACACACACACACACTCTCACAAGCTCACACACACTCAGTCTCTCTCTCACACACACACAAATATACATTCACTCTCACTCAAACACACACACACTCACTCTCTCTCTCACACACAAATACACACTCTCTCACACACTCACTCTCTCTCTCTCACTCACACACACACACACACACACACAAATACTCACTCTCACCCACACACACGCAAATACACACTCACTCTCTCTCACACACTCACTCACTCTCTCTCTCTCTCTCTCTCTCTCTCTCTCTCTCTCTCTCGCACACACACACATACAAATACACACTCACTCACTCTCTCACAGACACTAATACACTCTCTCTCACACACACAAATACACACTCACTCTCTCTCTCACATACTCACTCTCTCACACACACACACACAAATACACACTCACTCACTCTCTCTCTCACACACAAATACACACTCTCTCTCTCACACACACACACACTCACTCTCTCACACACAAATACACACTCTCTCTCTCACACACACTCACTCACTCACACACACAAATACTCACTCTCACCCACACACACGCAAATACACACTCTCTCTCACTCACACACTCACTCTCTCTCTCTCACTCACACACACACACACACACACACTCACTCTCACACACAAATACTCACTCTCACCCACACAAATGCAAATACACACTCACTCTCTCTCTCTCTCTCTCTCTCTCTCTCTCTCGCACACACACACATACAAATACACACTCACTCACTCTCTCTCACACACTAATACACTCTCTCTCACACACACACAAGTACACACTCACTCTCTCTCTCTCTCACACACACACACTCACCCACACACACACACACACAAATACACACTCACTCACTCTCTCTCTCACACACAGACTTACATGCACACACACTCATACATACACACTCTCTCTCTCATACACTCACACACACACAAAATAAAAAATATATGTTTAATTATTGGACAATTGACAAAATATTAAATGCCTATTAAGGAATCCATCAATAACAAGAGGTCAACATTTGTTTTAGTTTACGATGCACATAAAAATTTCAGTATTCATAAATGCTTTAGTAAACATAATAAAGCTGTCTTTAAAGTGCCCACAAGTGTCTTAAACAGTTGTGTGTACTTTGAATACTTGTTACACTGAAAAATCCAATATAATTTATATTGTTAGCTTTTTTTTAACATCTGTTGATTTAATTGTCTACTGAGTGTTTTTGCCTTTTTAACTACTGAGAAATGAATAACTTTTTACTTTGTGTTATTTTATGTATTTTTATATTTCAAATGACTTTTACATACTACTTTATTTTTGATGCATGAAATAGCCTATAGATAATAAAATGCCTTTGCAATCACATTTGGTTCATGTTTAATGTTCCGTGTCCAGGAGAATTAAATCACATCAGCAAATGCATTAAACATGTTCTCTAACTTCAATTAAATGCTATCTAATAGATTACCAGGCACAAATATGACAACATTGTTTTATTACAGACAGAGATGATAAAGTCTTGCTTATCACAGCAAAACTCCTCACAGAAAGCGCACAGTTTCAGTGTGGTAATGTGCAGCTGCTCTCATTCCACGCATTCCACGCACCTGACGTAACGCGCGACCTGTATTGAGGCGCAGCACAATTGTTCAATTTATTAATCTAATCTCAATCTTCAATCAAATCTGATCATATCTTGCTTCTCCCAAAAAAATCAAAAATGAATTTCTACCTGTTCCCCATCAAAATAAGTTCTCGTGAATGTGTTAAAACTGAAAAAAAGCGTTTAGACTTCATGGGTGTGAGAGAAAATAGAGCTGCGGATGAATATGATCCCGCTCACCTTTCCTTTGGTATTCCAAGCGGATGTGACGCAGCAGCAGGAGTGTGACCCGAGGAACCTCAAACATGCGTCAATCCCGAAAAAAACAAACTCCACCAAATATCGGATTATTATCTTAAACCCTAATTCATACTCCAAAAACTATCCATGTTATAAATCAAGGATATAATAAATCAGATAACCCAGCAGGTAAGCGGCAGAGAGCCGTTTAAACTACTCTTTTTCAGTTTTACTCAAAAGTGTTAGCAGTGTTAGCCAGCGCGCGCTCTTAAACTATAATTTACGCTAAAACCCAAGACATCTCAATAAATCACATGTGTTTAGACGTTTAAATGTGTGTTTGAAGACTTTGACGTCTTATTTAATGAAGTGTAAAAGTCCAGTTTGGATCCGTGCGGTTTTTGTGGTCACTTGTTGCTCCCAAAAGTTAGTCAGACATTTTTTGGTGTTTGTTTATATTTCGTAAATGCTGAAAAACTCATTTATTTCGAATATTATCTGAAGGATTAAGAGCGCCGATGTATTTTTATATAATAAAGTGCTTATTTTGACAGATTTGTGGGTTTTAAATGGCCTGCTCTGTTTTGTTTATGTTGTTTTTGTTCGGTGTCATTAATATATGGACCATAATATAATGAATAATTGTTATATTTATAATAAATAGCTAATTTTATTAATAATATCATAATTATAAATATTATGAATGTATATTAGCATGTGTATAACGTTAAGTCAGTGTGTGAAATGAATTTAGTACGTTTGCTCTGATTATACTTTTTTTTTTTTACTGATTGTTTCATAACTATATGACTTATGTTGTTAATCTCCATTATTAGTCAAGTTTTCAGTTTAAATAAAGGAGCAGATTGATTACTGCATGACAGCTTGTGCATGTCTCATGTTATCCTTGTAAATTTGTTTCATGTCATGCTTATAAAATAGGTTTCAATGAATGCATTTATTAATATTAATACGCCATCCATGACATGACATTTAGTAAATGCATAAACAATCATAGAAGTGTTTTATGTATTAGTATTAGTCATATTACTAAGCGACAGATGTATTTTGGTTCAAACAATAAAATATATGGGAAGTGTTTTCTCCTACTTTCCTTTGTAAAATTTGGTAACCCTCTTTCTTTTGCTATCCTAACTTCGCATAGTTGCATTTTATTATTTGCATTGTTTTTGCCTTTTATCTGTGACCCACCACTGAGCAGATAAATACTGCTATCACTGTAAATCTGTTTGTCTTTATCCAGGGACTCATGTGTTTGTCTTGTGGAGCCCTGTATAATCCAGCACCTCTCCATGGATTAAGCGCAGAGAAAAGCTGAATCGAATCATTCTGCTCGAGGAAGGTCGCGGCACCGGTTCAACATGCCCCTTCCGTTCGGATTAAAACTCAAGAGAACCAGAAGATACACGGTGTCCAGCAAAAGCTGCCTGGTCACCCGCATACAGCTGCTCAACGGCGAGTATGTGGAGTTCACGCTTTCGGTGGAGAGCACGGGCCAGGAATGTCTGGAGGCAGTTGCGCAGAGACTCGAGTTACGCGAGGTAGGCTGCTGGACGTCCCCTGGCTACTACTTGGTTTAATCTGGTGGAAATCACCTTAACACACCATGGGCGTGTGTTTATTTTAGCTCGCTGGTGCCGTCTGGAGTCTAGGCTATTCTAGGACTGCAACCAAAATGCTGTCAAACACCCTAAATGTGTGTGTGCCAAGAATTCAGCCTGGACTAAGTGCACTTCGTTTGTATGCAGTCTGAATGTTTTCCCCGCAAAGTCAGATTATCATATCAAGATGTAGATTGCCAGATGTTGTATGAGAATCACCCACTGCCAACGCATGAGAGTATATACTGTGGCTTTTGGTAGCCTAAAGTTCACTAGAACAGTGATTTAATCAGCAGGAAGGAACTAATTGTGTGCTTGCTTTTAGAAGAGTGAGATTAAAGGTGCAATATGTAAGATTTTTGCAGTAAAATATCCAAAAACCACTAGGCCAGTGTTATATATTTTGTTCACTTGACTTGAGTACTTGTAATATCCCAAATGATTCCAACTATTTGTAAATCGTGAGAAAATTGCAATTTTAACCAAGGCTCCGGGATGTGTGAGGAGTCGCCTGTCAATTGTGTCATACCTGCGTTACCATCGGTTTCCGGTTTTATTTTGTAGAAACCATGGAAACACCAAAGACGCTTTATTGTTACATGTTTTAATAGGCAAGGGAACAACTGTTTGGTTATGTTTATAGACAGAAAACTAATTATTGTTATAGCTCAACACGTTTAGTCTTATTGTTTAAATCTAATTTTCTTGATTTTTTGTGAGTACCATGCTTTACCATGCCTCAGAGAAAAACACTATTTTGTGAAGTAGCTAACATAGCATAATCAGATGCAGCTTTATTTTTAGTAACAGTAATACAGAATTTTCTCCATCATACAATACGTTTTAAAATGAATTGCATGCCATTTATCAACACAAGCCATCCAGCATTTAATATGATATTCTAAAATCGATCAGAGTAACGTTATAACATCATTTTCAACACATTCAAATGTATCTAATATGATAAACAGAGCTGTGTTACCTCATACTCATGACCGGAAAAGCGGAAGCAGCGCCGGCGACTGTGACATAAAAGTTCTGCTGCTCATCAAGTCACCTTTATTTATATAGCGCTTTTTACAATGCAGATTGTGTCAAAGCAGCTTTACAGTGATAACTGGTATATAATCGTGAGTAGTGATGGGCAAATGAAGCCTCATGAAGTACCGAGACTTTCCCCTCATTGTTCCGGGAAACGATTCAAAGCTTCGAGAATGTCGAAAACAGTGCCATCTGGTGTTTAGTAAAAAATAAAGCAGCCAAAACCCTGTGAAAGAAGCTTCTTCGGATCTCTGTGATAAATTAATTTACCTATTTAACTGTGGCATTTAACGTGATTTCTATGTTACCAACACAAGCCTCGAATCGAGGCTTCATCTGGCACGCCCATTTATGCTCGACACAAGCTCCGAAGCCTCGCTTCAAATGTCACATCACTACTCGTGAGGCGTGTGTTGCGCAATCACTCCAGAGTCCTCCTTCAGCTCCACAACACTCAGTCCTGCTCTGCTTCATACTACAGTAACGTTAATAATCGCATTCATGAATATGATTTCTTCCCGAGCCCTATCCCAATTGTTTCCACTGGCTGTTGAGGTGAAGACCACATGTCCCAAGATTCCGCGCTCAAACTTGGTGTCATCAAGCTACGCCTTTGTTTTGAATAGGCCTCTAGCGACCTCTAGCGGACAGAATTTTTACATATTGCACCTTTAATGCATAATTATGACAGTTGCATATTAGAATTGACAAAATATCATGTCCAGTTCTGCATCAAGATTGTAGGTTATATGTATATGAATGCATATATTTTGTTTCAGATTTTTCACCCATTTTGGTAACACTTTACAATAAGGTTGCATTTGTTAACAGTAGTTAAAGGATTAGTTCACTTTTGAATTAAAATTTCCTTATAATTTACTCACCCCCATGTCATCAAAGATGTTTATGTCTTTCTTTCTTCAGTTGAAAAGAAATGAAGGTTTTTGAGGAAAACATTCCAGGATTTTTCTCCATATAGTGGACTTCACTGGGGTTCAACGGGTTGAAGGTCCAAATGTTTTAAAGAGCTCTACATGATCCCAGACGAGGAATAAGAGTCTTATCTAGAGAAACCATCGCTCATTTAAAAAATAAATAAATAAATAAAAAATGATATGCTTTTTAACCACAAATGCTCGTCTTGCACTGTTCTGCGATGCTTCACACATTACGTAATCACGTTGGAAAGGTCAAGCGTGACGTAGGTGGAAGTACCGATCCAGTGTTTACAAAGAGAATGTGCAAAGACTAAGTCAAACGGCCTTTACAAAAAAAAGTTAAAACAATGATGTCGGACGATTTTAGAGTCCATTAGTGGAGAAAATGACATGGAGTTTTTCGCCCTACCGCGGTACTTCCACCTACATCACAAGTCACCTTTCCAACATAATTACGTAATGCATGGCGCATCACAGAGCAGTGCATTTGTGGTTAAAAAGTATATAATGTTTTTGGTGGTTTATGGTTTCTCTAGATAAGACTCTTATTCCTCATCTGGGATCATGTAGAGCTCTTTGAAGCTGCACTGAAACTGACATTTGGACCTTCAACCTGTTGAACCTGTTGAATGCATTAGATACCATTAACTAATGGGACCTTATTGTAAAGTGTTACCCACATTTTAATAATCATTTAGCTATGTTTTTGCAGATCAATTTTAATCCTGTGCTTTGATATGAATTTAAAGAGTACAAATATTGCATGCATGTAGTCTGTGACTAAATATGAGTCATAAAAACTGCATTCATTGCATAATGATTATATGTTTGGATTTTGCAAATTTGAGCTTAAAGCCGAATAAATTAAAACTTGCTTGTTTTAGCCTTTAAAGTTGACAGATATAGTGTCCATTTTTTTTTTTTTTTTTTTTCACATCAAGATTTTGGGTTAAATGTATATGAATGCATAAGATGTGTAAAGTATGTTTTATGTGCTGTAACTGGTCACTGTTTCTTTTACTCACTACTGTCACTAATTTAATTACCATTCAACTATTTTATGGATCAATTATAGTTCTTTAATATGAATTTTTGAGTGGAAATACCACATGCATGTAGTTTAGGACTTAATATGAGTCATAAAAACAGCAGTAAAAGTTTTTGGATC
This sequence comes from Hypophthalmichthys molitrix, assembly GCA_037950675.1. NCBI lineage: Eukaryota > Metazoa > Chordata > Actinopteri > Cypriniformes > Xenocyprididae > Hypophthalmichthys > Hypophthalmichthys molitrix. Next base: position 31,490,034 of record CM075508.1, read on the forward strand.
ATAATTAATTGGAAAAATGGTAACTTTAGTTTAGGGTCCAATTCTCACTATTGACTAGTTGCTTATTAGCATGCATATTACTAGGATATTGGCTGTTTATTAGTATTTATAAAGCACATATTAATGCCTTATTCTGCATGACCATATTCTACATCCCATAATCCTACCAATACCTAAACTTAACAACTTACCTTACTAACTATGAATAAGCAGTAATTTAATTATATTAAGTTATTGAGGCAAACGTCGTAGTTAATAGTTAGTTAATAGTGAAAATTAGACCCTAATTGTGATTGAAAAATGTTTTGGCATATAAAGTTGACAAATAACAAGTCTTTTTTGTTGTTGTTGTTATAGGTTTTAGGTTAAACGATATGAATGCATAAAGTAAAGAATATGTTTTAGATACTGTAGCTGGTCAGTTTTTCACTTGTTTTATTCACCATTTTAGCTATTTCTGCACATCAGAGACCATCACATACATGAACATAAAAGTACAAATATTCCATGTATGTAGTATTTCAATTAGTTTGAGCTCAAAAAAAACTACATGTGCAATTAAAGAGAATTACATAAATAGTTTTAGATGAAGTTTAGGATGTCACACCACAAGACAATTCGATCAAATATCCATTTCCAAACCAATTTCTTAATTTTTTTTTAGCTGCAAATCCTTTGCCAAAGTGTCATCTTAGTCAAAGCTTTGAGAGTTTTCACCTCTAGAAAAACTGTTTTGAAGTCAAGCGCATGAATGTTTGTTCTCATGAGTAAAAGAGCAATCAGTGAAATTCTGTTCATTCCCCAGATAACGTATTTCAGCCTCTGGTACTACAACAAACAAAACCAGCAGAGATGGATTGATTTGGAGAAGCCGCTGAAGAAACAGCTTGACAAGTATGGACTGGAGCCAACCGTTTACTTTGGGGTGGTGTTCTACGTGTCGACTGTCACCCAGTTACAACAAGAGATAACCAGGTTAAGGACACGAGTATGACTGAAAATGATCACATTAGTGCTGTTACAACGCTTTTACTCACTTCCTGTTTTTTGTGCAGATATCAGTATTATCTCCAGCTGAAGAAGGACGTTCTGGAGGGGAAGATCCCATGCTCCATTGAGCAAGCCATCCATTTGGCCAGCTTGGCTGTGCAAGGTATTTTTTTTCTCTGATAATATGTTTGGCATGTCAGGTATTTGAATACACTGAGATATTAGAAGTGATGCAGGTCTAATGCGGCGCTGCCCCCGTTGTCAGATGATTTAGTTATCGCTAATCTTTTGTGTGGGCCATTTGTAATATTAATATTCTCTTCAGTTGGCTCCATTTTGAGAAGTACATTTAAAAATGAAAAAATGAAAACATACAGTGATTGTAGTGGAGTTTGTAAAAAGTTTGGAATAATTATGATTTATTGAATTAATTGAAGTCATGAAACTTACACAATTTATTAAAATGTTATTAAAAATTAAATTTTATTAAAAATTGAAATCCATTTTATTTTTTACCAAATTCTGTGTTTTCTGTTTTAAGTTTTCTGGATTCCATTTTAATGGTTTAATTAAATTTTAATCATCAAAAAGCATATCTAAATAACTGAATTCATATAAATGACAACATTTATTATTATTTTAAATTTAATTTCTATGAAATGTTTTGCTTTTTCAGAAATTCTGTGTTGTGTATTTTAATTTTTCTGGCAATCAGATGAAGGCATAAAACATTCATTTATCTTTTAATCATATGACATTAAACAAACTTTTTTGTCAAAGTGCTGCAGAACAGCTTTACTGTTAAAATTAAAACATGGAAGAAAAATTGATTATTTCTTAAAAAAAATAAAGTTTTAATAATAGTTTATTATTATTATTGTTATTAGTGTTAGTATTATTATTAAACTGAGATGTAGCTAAATTCTACTGTACAACAGTAATATATTTCTTTCGCAATTTCTTCAAGTTAAACCAAACTTTATTTTGATGGGTTTAAGTGAAGACCTTTGAGCTTATGTTATGAAACAGTATGAAATGAAACAGTAAAATGCCCATGAAGTGACTCTCAGAGCGGCTCTGGAGATGAAGTTTATGCATTCAGAGGATGAAAACACCGCGAGCGCCACGCGTGCTTCAGTGTGTGTGGTAAATGAAACCGCGCGTCTGCGCCATTCATTCACACAGAGACAAGCAGAACATGCAGGATTCATATTTAAAGTCTTTTTGCGATTTAATATTCACAGACACTAGTCCATATCGCGATTTGATTTAAGTGTGCTGACCTACTTTTTATTTATTCATCAAAAATTTGACATTCTGTGACATTCAGCGTTACACAGTAAATTCAGTTTATATGACTGGATTATGCGATTCTGTCCGTGTTTTCTGCAAAGCGGAAATCATATGGCTCTAAAATTGTAATAATATTTTGCAGTGTTATTGTTTTTACTGTATTTTTGATCAAATAAATGCAGCCTTGGTGAGCATTAAAGACTTTTTTCAAAAAAATGTAATTATTCCAAACTTCTGAAGACAGATTTAGGTATTTGGTCCACTAAAAATCATGTCTATTTTCTTCTTTTATATAATGTGAAAGGTGTTATGGGACTCAGTCATAACTTGATGTTGCAAGAGAACATTTGCTATAACATTCTTAAGATAACACTTAGCCAGTGTCTGGTTCATGGGTCCAGATACTCCATCATGAAGGTACGGTTTTATATTACTAAAGGCTGTAAGTCTAGAAAATCAGAGCACCATATTTCAAGCTGTGCTGCCAGGCTCGACTTTACCCAACACAAGAATCTCATACGGTGATATATCTGGCAGCACCAGTTACTGGGCCGCTGTTAACATCACTCACTGTCACAACCAGATAAAACAAATCATGTACTGTCAAAAGGCCTTTGTCTTCACTTGGTTTGTGTCATATCGATGAGGCGAGGAGTTATTTTTGTGCACTGGCATTGCTGTGTAAGGAGGCTTCACGCGATGGTGATGCTTGGGATTGTCGGCATAGCTGTGAACATTTCTAACGGGCTGATTAGACATGCTGTTAATGTTGAGCTACTACAGTTACAAAGGCTAAATCGATTCCTTCCATAACAAAACGTCTCTCAGCTTTTCTAAATTTAGATGTGCTATTGCACTGAATGTTGCAGATGATTTTGCAAGAGTGTCAACTCACATTTTACATTTTAAACCCAACAGCGAACTCATAAACCCAACATCTAACTCATAACTTCAGTGCATCGTCATTAGTAAGATAAAATAAAATCATAAAAAAAAATGTACTGATGTTCTTGATAAGTCAAACATCTCTATTACTAGATAGGATTATAAATCCTTAATAGTAAGTATTAAACTCGTGTGTATTTTCAGATAATGGCAGTGTTATTTTAATATCATTGAGATACTATTATAGTTTTAATAATGTTTAGGTGTTCAAGCACGTAGTGCTAGAAACCCTATTGTAATTGTTAAAATTTCCAAGGATCAGCATTCTCCCCTAAAAGTGATCAGGTGGACAAAACCATTAGTCATAGAGACTTGAAACCTTTGAGGGCTGGTAGTCTACAACGTCACCAGTGCTCGCCCCGATCGGCCTGACGGGGGCGCTACAGCAGTCAAAAGTCGTAGCTTAGGCTCAAGTGTCTTATATCATTGGAATCCTTGGTTCAAGACGGACAAAATGCCTCAGATTTGCTCGTCTTTCTGGCGAAATTTTCAGGTATTTTGGATGTTTTGAAAAAACTACTTTTGCGAACTAGGTTTTTGGCCCGATCGGAACCAAACCACTGCAGCAAGATTCTTATGGTCAATATTATCAAACAAAAGTTGAAATTTTGATTCACGGTCCCTAAGGGCCGCCAAAACGTTCAAAGTGATAATAAACGAAATGATATTTTCACCAAACTCAGCACACATATGTAAGAGCTCATTCTGTGGTTGCGTGACAAAGGATGCGGCAACTGGCCACTTGGTGGTGCTATAACAGCAAAAAAAACATGAAAATGGCTATAACCACTTCATCGTTAGTCTGATTGACTTGAAAATTGGCATGCAGTGTCTTTGTCCAAGGTGCCATGATTGTCTATGAGGACATTGACGTATCTCAAAAAACATGTCCACTATCGGCCAATGAGTTTTGAGCAGCTATCAGACAAGGTTAATGGAGGCCGAACAGAACAAAACTCAGTGGGTCTGTTCAACTTCGAAAGAAAACGGCCACCAGGGGACGCCTTCGTGTTTTTCACTTGAGTAAAGGATTGTGTATCGCGTGATTTTTCGCGCACGCCCACGACTTTCGTACCACATGGTAGAACTCCTGATTTTGAGCAACTTTGCCTCTAGGACCGCTGCTGTCCACCGAATCATTCGTTAAATATTAGAGAGTATTTCAAAAACCAACTTTGGCGAACTAGTCCTAGGTTTTTGTCACAACTTTGATAACTGTTAGAAAGCTTTATAAACCATATATTTCCTATAGTAAATTGCCTGTATTGGCTGTAAATGGTCTTTTCCATCTATGATCAAGATAGTTACAGGCTTGCTAATTAAAAAACCTTTTTACGCATGTGATTAAAGGCCTTAAAGCGCTTGAACCCCGATAATTGCTGCTCGCAGCTATATTTTGAATTGGTTTTATTTTTTTATCTTTTCTGTTTTCATTTTTAATTTTAAAGTTAGTAATTTAGTTGTTTTTGACATTTTTATTAGTTTTTTTAACATCTGTATAGTTTTTTTGTTAATTTTAGTACATCAAGTTAAACCAAATGAAAAGTTTAATAAAGTAAGAATTTTTTTTTTTATATATATTTTATTTCAATTTCATATACAGGTGCTGGTCATATAATTAGAATATCATCAAAAAGTTGATTTATTTCACTAATTCCATTCAAAAAGTGAAACTTGTATATTATATTCATTTATTACACACAGACTGGTATATTTCAAATGTTTATTTCTTTTCATTTTGATGATTATAACTGACAACTAAGGAAAATCCCAAATTCAGTATCTCAGAAAATTAGAATATTACTTAAGACCAATACAAAGAAAGGATTTTTAGAAATCTTGGCCAACTGAAAAATATGAACATGAAAAGTATGAGCATGTACAGCACTCAATACTTAGTTGGGGCTCCTTTTGCCTGAATTACTGCAGCAATGCGGCGTGGCATGGAGTCGATCAGTCTGTGGCACTGCTCAGGTGTTATAAGAGCCCAGGTTGCTCTGATAGTAGCCTTCAGCTCTTCTGCATTGTTGGATCTGGCATATCGGATCTTCCTCTTCACAATACCCCATAGATTTTCTATGGGGTTAAGGTCAGGCGAGTTTGCTGGCCAATTAAGAACAGGGATACCATGGTCCTTAAACCAGGTACTGGTAGCTTTGGCACTGTGTGCAGGTGCCAAGTCCTGTTGGAAAATGAAATCTGCATCTCCATGAAGTTGGTCAGCAGCAGGAAGCATGAAGTGCTCTAAAACTTCCTGGTATACGGTTGCGTTGACCTTGGACCTCAGAAAACACAGTGGACCAACACCAGCAGATGACATGGCACCCCAAACCATCACTGACTGTGGAAACTTTACACTGGACCTCAAGCAACATGGATTATGTGCCTCTCCTCTCTTCCTCCAGACTCTGGGACCCTCATTTCCAAAGGAAATGCAAAATTTACTTTCATCAGAGAACATAACTTTGGACCACTCGGCAGCAGTCCAGTCCTTTTTGTCTTTAGCCCAGGCGAGAAGCTTCTGATGCTGTCTGTTGTTCAAAAGTGGCTTGACACAAGGAATGCGACAGCTGAAACCCATGTCTTGCATACGTCTGTGCGTAGTGGTTCTTGAAGCACTGACTCCAGCTGCAGTCCACTCTTTGTGAATCTCCCCCACATTTTTGAATGGGTTTTGTTTCACAATCCTCTCCAGGGTGCGGTTATCCCTATTGCTTGTACACTTTTTTCTACCAGATCTTTTCCTTCCCTTCGCCTCTCTATTAATGTGCTTGGACACAGAGCTCTGTGAACAGCCAGCCTCTTTTGCAATGACCTTTTGTGTCTTGCCCTCCTTGTGCAAGGTGTCAATGGTCGTCTTTTGGACAACTGTCAAGTCAGCAGTCTTCCCCATGATTGTGTAGCCTACAGAACTAGACTGAGAGACCATTTAAAGGCCTTTGCAGGTGTTTTGAGTTAATTAGCTGATTAGAGTGTGGCACCAGGTGTCTTCAATATTGAACCTTTTCACAATATTCTAATTTTCTGAGATACTGAATTTGGGATTTTCCTTAGTTGTCAGTTATAATCATCAAAATTAAAAGAAATAAACATTTGGAATATATCAGTCTGTGTGTAATGAATGAATATAATATACAAGTTTCACTTTTTGAATGGAATTAGTGAAATAAATCAACTTTTTGATGATATTCTAATTATATGACCAGCACCTGTATTTCAAGTAACAAATGCCTTTTAGTTAACTATAATAACCCTGGATAATGTACATATAGTTGCCTTTTTAACTGAAATATTAATATTAATTTATTAGTGTCATGTTTAGTTGGAGGGCAGGCTCTTTTAATCAAACACTAAACATAAGTTTATCCATTTCTTCCAGCTGACCTTGGAGACTTCAATCGATATGAATCCCAGGAATTCCTTCAGAAAATTGTGCTTTTTCCAATGGTGAGTAATCACTGAACATTTCAGTCTCTATTTTCAATTTAAAAACTACATGAGCCCATTCATTCTCTCTGTTTCTCCTGTTCTCAGCCATGGATCCAGGATGAGAGGGTTGTGGAGGAGGCCACTCAAAAAGTCACCATGCTCTATCAAAACTATCGGTGAGAGGCTTTAGTCATCTGCGAAATGTGCTTATTTTCCCATTTGGAAAATATTGATATAGTTTGCCACAGTTTAAGGGAGGTTCAGTGAGGAGGCTTCATGATTATCAGATGGTTCCTGAGGATTTCAAAGACAGCTATCAAATGCCTGACATGACTTATGACCAGACTCTCTGCTTTGGACTCTATAAACTATAAACGCTCTTGGCTTTCCTGCAAAAGTTGTTTCGAAAGATCCTTCAGAGCAGATTTGCATGTGTTCGACACACATTTTGTAGAGTGCTGTTACCATGTTGTCATTTTACAGACTGCTTCACAAACGAGGGTAAATTCAACACTGGATTTGTACAAAAGATTAACATGACAACACTAGGGCTGGGTGATATGACGATATTATCGCATATCGACGATGTCTTGCAAGTATCGCGATGTCGACAATAAAAGTCAGTTACAGACGATAATCGTCAATATCGAGAAAAAAAAATACAAATTTATTTAACATAGTCCTGTAGTTACCATTCACATATTTATTCACATGCAATAGCATAAATGAAATATTTTGTAGCTTACAGTAGCTAATTAATAGGGTTAGGAATAAAAAAATCTATCCTGGAATCACATTTACTTAAGGCCAGGAATCGAATAGGCCTAGGCTACTCTTTATAAAATTAACGTTTTGTTTTTGCTTATTAACAATGTATTTTTATTTTTAAAACATTCAAGCGCGAGATGAAGCAGACAACACTTCTGTAGGCCCTGCACCCTGTTTTCTGAGCTCCGCGCACAGAGAGCCGCCTCATAGGTTATTTTGTATACAAATACACAGAAAATTATGCCAAAATATTCCCGTAAACACAGTTTTGTCACGCATGTGTGTGTAACAGACTATATTACATTTGTGTATTGACATCAACCTAGGCTTATACCCGTGGCACTAATAATGTTCATTTCTGTTTAAACCGACAAGATTGTTAAATTAAAATTAAAAGGCTAAATTAAATTAGAATGGATAGCCTAAATGTCTATGACTCATTAAAAATAAATACATTTGTTTTTGATTAACAACAATAACATAACAACAAAGCTAATGTTTTATATTAAAGCACAAACTAAGAAAAGAAAAACAAACCTTTAACCTTTAATTAAATTAAGTTTATGCCTACTGATTTGCAGGCTATTGTCAGATAAAGTGCAACCAAACTGATGTGTGTTTACAGTGCGTCTTGGCTATGTTGTTTCTGACGGGGGCGGGGCTCGGGTAGACGATATTATCGGATATTGCGATATTTTTTAGGGTGATTATCAATAAAATATATTTTTTTAAATATCGCCCAGCTCTAGACGACCCATGCTAGTGGATGAGTTGAATCAACTCCACAGCAACTACATAAATTTATCCACTAACCATTCAGAAACATCTAAAAGTTGTAACTTCTTCCTGAGTCTCTCCATCAGTGTCGACTCCGGTTTGAACAATGTAAGGCTGAACACCGTTACTGACAATCCTCATTTTGGCTGCGTGAGATTCTCCAGCTTTGTTGTTGTTGAGCGACCGAAGCGTGAGCTGTTAAAGCTCCGCCCTCCTCTGGAAAGGGGGCCGGGAGCAGCAGCTCATTTGCATTTAAAGAGACACACACAAAAACAGTGTGTTTTACCCAAATGGGGCAAATTTGACAAGCTATAATAAATGATCTGTGGGGTATTTTGAGCTGAAGCTTCACAGACACATTCTGGGGACACCAGAGACTTATATTACATCTTGTGAAAAGGGGCATTATAAGTGCCCTTTAAATGGATTTTAAAGGGATAGTTCACCCAAAAATGAAAATTTCATTTACTCGCCCTCATGATGTTTCTTTTTTTCTGTGGAACATAAAAGTAGATAGTTTGGGAAAGGTCTCTATGTCTTATTTTTTTGTTGTTGTTCATACAATGGAAGTCAATGGTAGCCGAAACAGTTTGGTTACCAACATTCTTCAAACAGCTGATTCATTCAGGAATGAAGTAAATGGCTTTTTTTATGAATTGGTCATTGAACAGTTGGTTCTTCACCTGATTGGTTCAAAACGCGATTTCATTTAGAAATGTCGTTCAGAAAAGTGCTGCTCGGAGATGCACAAACAGTTCTGCTCTGCCTTTATATGTAATATTTTCGCTGAAAAACTTGTGCAAAAATATATATATATATATATATATATATATATATATATATATATATATATATATATATATTTATATAAATAAATATAGTCTGATATTGTCTAAAATATAACACAATATGAGCTTCTTATTTGTGGAACTGTTGTATGAAATCTTATCACATATGTACTTATGCTGGCATGTCATGCAGTTAAAATATCTTTTACTGAGTCTTGGAAGAAATCTATATAAGCATTGCAGTTCTCTGATGTTGTTTGTTTTTGTAATGCACCTTAAGAATGAGGAAGAGTCTGATAATTGCGATCAAATGACAGGTGCATTGTTGAATGTGATCTTTGAGCTGTGGTATCTCAGAGCTGATGGTATGTGTGGTGTTTTCCAGAGGTCTGTCTGCTCCAGAGGCGGAGTTACTCTACATGCAGGAGGTGGAGAAGATGGAGGGCTACGGTGAGGAGAGTGTCCAAGCGAAGGTAAATCAGCAAATAAGAGCCCATATCTGTTTTGTGCAATTCAAAACCATACACAGGAAAATATATAGTTTGCCTCGTAATAGATTCCCTTGACACGTTTTGCATTATGCAGTACAAATGTTGTCAAAACAAGAAATATAACAAGTGCACAAAATTAATGCATACACTTAAAGGGTTAGTTCACCCAAAAATCATTAATTACTCACCCTTACATTATTCCAAGCCCATAAGACTTTTGTTCATCTTCTGAACACAAATGAAGATGTTTTAATGAAATCTGAGAGATTTCTGTCCCTCCATTGAAAGTCTGTTCACCCAAAACACTGACGCTTCAAAACGTTCATAAAGAGATTGTAAAGTAAATCCATATGAATGAGGAGCGGTTTAATCCAAGTCTTCTGAAGTGACACAATCACTTTATATGATAAACAGATTTAGTTTAGGGTTTTGGGTGTAAACTATCTCTTTAAGAAGTGAATGACAGAAACACAGTTCCATAGCAGTAAATGACAGTGAAGGAACTTCTGAACAAATGTATTACTATTTTCAACACTATTACTATTTATCATATATACTTATATAACTTCATATCATATATAACTTCTAAGTGTTACACTTTGGTATTAATCTGCTTGTCAAGAAAGGTGTGGTATTATTTTTCTAAGACTTTTTTCATCACTCAAAATTGTAGATTGCATTAGCTACAAAAAGAATGGTTAATAATCATTTTAAGCTATTTAGTCATTTAATTGAATAAATATTTCATGCTACTGTATTTTAAGCTGTTTTTATTTCCTTCCGTGTGTCTGAACAGGACACTCAAAGCACAGATGTGATTATAGGCTCTTGTCTGGATGGGATTTTTGTCAAGCACAAAAGTGGGAAGGCACCTCTCATGTTTCGGTATGTGTGCATGTAACATGCTTTTGTGTGTTTTTTGCATTCATGCATGAGGGCTGGTGAATATATTGAATATTTGTGATGCATATATGATGATGAATGACATTAAATTGTATTTTGAAATCATTTTAATGCACTTTTTATTTGGCCGTTACATTTCTTTGACATTTTGAATCAGTCAACAATGTTTAAGGAAATCTGTCCATGGCATTTCTAGTAATAAAAAAATACTATGTAGGTAAATTTTGCTGTTAATTACAATGTTTTATATTGCTGCATATAGTAAATGATCTTACCTGTGGTAATGTAGTGAAACAAAGTTTGCAAAACATGCCTTGATTACTGTAAACTAGATTTATTTCTGTATTTTACTTACTTTTTTTGATTGTTCTCATCAACAATGGCTGGTTGAAATTTTGGTTTCTCTTATTGGGGGATTTCAGAGCAAAAAAATAAACAAATATAGAGATTTATATCAGATGTTGTCCAAACTAGTATTCAAGGTTGTGTATTGCTGTCATGTGTCTGACTCGAGCTCTTCATTGTTTCTGCAGGTGGAATGACATTAACAATATGACTCATAATAAGTCCTTCTTTGCCCTGGAGCTCGCCAACAAAGAAGACACAATCCAGTTCCAGACCGTAAGTTTCCACCTCACCTCAGATTGTTCAGATGCTTTTCTTTGTCTGAAATAAGTGAAAGACTTAATCAACCTGGAGTTATGCTACAGTCTTAAGAATAAAGCTTCTTTATTGGCATCGATAAAAGAACCTTCAGCATCCATTGAACCTTTTAAAAGCACAAAAGCTTTATTTAATATTGGAAAAAGGTTTTTTTTAGATTTTTAAAATGTTCTTCACAGTAAGGAAAATGGGTTTTAAGAACTGACCACTGAATGGTTCTTTGGGGAACCACAGCTTTAATGCCAAGTATGTTTACACACACACAAGGAATTTGTCTATGGGATCGCTGCAGAAACCCCCTCTTGGAAACTTTATTTTTATCACAGTGTATCACAATAATGCCCATGTGTGTGTCCATTCAAATTAATGAATGGATCTGTGGCTGGCCTCTAAGGAACGGCATTCATTTAGGCCCTGAAACACACGAGTCAATGTCCTAGCTTGATTTGATTTAGTAAAAATGTTCTGGCTCTTTTTCAGGAGGACATGGAGACGTCCAAATACGTGTGCAGAATGTGGCTGGCGCGACACAAGTTTTACAAAATTAACAACAGCAGTTTGTAAGTTTGTGTGTTTTCTGTCGTGTGTTTGTTTTTGTTTGGGATGCACTGATTTTGGCCAATACGATATAAACAAAAAAAAACTGATATAGATACCCTGCTTCATTTGTTTCTTTCCTCTAAAAAATAGTTTTATTGTTGTAATGTTGTGACTAAATATTAGATTGGATTATAGGCACAATAAAAAGAATTCATAATTTAGGAAATCATTTAAACAATGTACACTACCAGATTATTTAATGTTTTTGACAGTCTCCTCTGCTCAGCAAGATAGTGTTTATTTGATCAAAAATAAAACAAAAATATAAAAATGAAATATTGCAATTTAAAATAACTGTTTTCTATATGAATATATTGTAAAATGTAATTTATTCCTGTGAATTTTCAGGATCATTACTCCAGTCTTCAGTGTCACATGATCCTTTAGAAATCATTTTAATATAATGATTTGCTGCTTAAGAAACATTTCTGATTATTAGCAATGTTGAAAACAGTTGTCAGGTTTTCTTAATTCACCCTTATACAAACGAAGGCATTTAATCAGAGCAGAAAGTCTTAAATTCATAAAGTTGGCGTTAAATGTTGCATGCATTGCAAAAAATGTATATCTTCTTCAATATTTGTGTCTTGTTTTCCAATACAAATATCGAAACATCTTTGAAACATTTACTTGAGATGCAAATGCAAAATGAAGTTAATGCTTAAAACAAAAACAAATGTTGGCAGATATTTGTTCATGTTTTCAGCAAAACTCAGTTTTCATCAATTTCACAGAAAACAAGACTTCATATTCTGTCATTTTGAATCTCCAGTAAATGCATCTTAATTTAAAAATCTTTAGACAATTGCACTAAAATCATATTCTATATATTTTTATCTTCTAATGGTTGAGAGCAGAGGTTTTCAAGCTACTTTTTATGTAATGGATATCTGTTGGAAGTTGTATTTTCAAACTCTGAAGTGTTGCTAATACAACTCATTGTTTTCTTCCTAGACATTTACATTTCGAGAACATATTAACGTATTTTGTTCCCTTCAATTTATTCCTTAAGTTTTCTTTATTTGGTCTTCAAAAGGTCTTGAAAAAGTCTTAAATTTACCTGCAGAAACCCTGGTTGTGCTGCTTTAAATTTTTGTAGAAACTGTGATGCAGTGTCTGTTTTCAGGATTCTTTGAATAGAAAGTTCAAAAGAACAGCATTTATTTGAATTTCAAATTTTTTTTGGAACATTTTAAATGTCTTCTGTCACTTTTGATCTATTTAATCTGTCCTTGCTGAATAAAAGTATTTATTTCTTTCAAAAAAATATTTCTGACCCCAAACTTTTGAACATTCTAGTGTTGTAAACAAATGGTTTGCACACACACAATGTTTTAATACTGGTCTTTTTCATGCATGTGGCCAATTGCTGATTCTTTTAATGTGATCAGTAATTGGCTGAGAAAAATTATTGGCTGCTACATCGGTGCATCTGTAGTTTTGTGTGTCTCTTTCTCTCGGTGGCTTCACCGCTGTCCGTTTACTGTCTCCAGAGAGCTGTCTGATGGCCCGAACTCTGAGGGCTCCCAGAGGTCCATTCTCTCTCTTTCATTTCCTCGCTTTCCAACCCTCTCTCGTCCCTCTGTGCCTGCTGACAAGGGGTGAGCACGACTACTGCGTTACTGCTCCGAGCCTTCTTGTGGCCGACAGAGTGACGAGAAATTCCTGAAAACTGCCTATTTTATTTTTCATTTAAATCAAGATGAATTATAGACATGAAATCAAATATTGCAAGCTTTTATAAATATTTAGCTTTACAATATTTTTGCACTATGATGCTGTAATGCAAAAGTATTGTACAGTTAAATTTTGTGAATGTTGTTGAAAATAAACTGGAAATGTCAGAATGCAAAAAGGCAAATGTTTTTGGCAAGCATTTTATTTTTTACTTTATTTTTGAATCAAGATAAATTATAGACACTAAGTCATACTACAGTCTTTTATAAATATTTAACATTGCAATATCATATAGTGATGCTGCAATGCAAAAATATTGTACAGTTAAATATTGAGAATCTCTGTGAAAATATATTTAGTTGTCATGAAAATGTCACAGTGCAAAAATGGAATTTCAGTGCAAAACTTAACCCATTGCTTTTGTACCATAGTGAACCGCTGTTTATGTGAAAAATACAAACTTTGAACTTTATTGCTCTCTGGTTTGTTTCAGCTTGTCTTTTATTGTTTTGTGGTTTATTCCAGACAAACTCAGCCCGCTCCTGTAAACCCTGTGAGGCGACGGTCCTCGACGAGAATGTCTCTGGTCAGCATTATACCAGTTATTCATGAACTACACAACAGTTTTGCAGTGGAGCTTGTTCTGTAGGATGTTTCTGGAGTTTGTTGGCTCTGCATGATCTCATGTGATTTACTGTAACTCTGTACTAAAACCAAAACCAAAACCTTTTAAGGCGCCATCCTAACTGAAATGAAACCTTATGAGCATCATGATAATCTAATTAGCATTAAAAAAACATTATATAGTTGAATTTTAATATAATTTTGCTGGCTAACTTTGGACGGTTCATGCTTTTTTAAGGAGGGAGTGCACTAGTTTTGAAGCAGACTTAATGTGTCCTGCTGAATAATGCTGCTTTTGTTTTGTCTTATGATGCAGCCAAAACCGCAACCCTACATGATGCCACCTCAGATGCACTTTAACGGCCATTACACCGAGCCGTACACGTCTTCGCAAGGTAAAACATGTTGAAAATCCTGTCCGTTCTCACTGCAAAATTACTGTTTTTGTCCTCTTTTTCCATTACAAATATCTAAACATTCTTAAATCAAGATACAGGAAAAATATTACATAAGATATTAAGTCTTGTTTTCTGAAAAAAATATTAAAATTAAGGCAAGACACCACCACAGGTGAATAGGATAAAAAATTAACTAATAGATATCATCATACTTCTCCAGTTGATTGATGACATTAAGAATCAAAAACATTTTTTGTATTACATGATTTCTAAAATGTAATGTTTAAATATGCAAATGAGGCATTATCTAATTAAATATGCACTAATTTGCATAGATTTGCAGAATAAAATAATTGTTTCACTTTGTTGACACATTAGAGTGAAAGGATTTTACAGATAGGATTTTGGATTTGTCTTTTTATCACTCCATAAATACATAAATACTGTCAACAGCCAAGAAAAACTTTGTTTTTAGGAATAAAATGTGCATAAAATCAGGCAAATTGAGATATTAATAGGAATAAAACTAAAGTTGGCGTATATAAAACTGCTGAAGAGGACAATGGCCAATCAGAGGCGTTTACGAATCTGCTCAAAATGTTAAGGGGAAATGCTGGTATTGTCACATTTTTAAAATTTCAGTACCAACTTGGTACTGAAGTTGGTACTTTTGACAACCCTAATATATATGTTTACAAATTAAACCTTATTGTAAATGGGGTTTGAAAAAGTTTAAACTCAATTTTAATACGTTTTTGCAGAAAACAAGACTTAATATCATTTTGCTTCTCAAGTTAATGTATCTTGATTTAAGAAAGTTTAGATATTTGTACTATTATAGCTGTTCACAAATTTTCTAATTTGTTACATTGTTTAAATTAAGTTTAAGTCACGTAATAATATACTTTTTGTAGTAATTGTATTACAGTCATGCCAATAAAGCTAGTTTGAATTTTACTAAAAAACATACTGACTCGACTCTCCGGTATTTCCTACAGATAATCTTTACATCAACAACCAGAATGGGTTTTACTACCATTCCCAAACCAGTCTGGACCGCTCTCCGCACGAGTACAACGGACGGATCCGGAACGGCAGCGTTTACAGCGCCCAAAGCACCAGCTCCCTCAACAACCCGCAGCACTACTTGCAGCCGTCGCCCATGTCGTCCAACCCGAGCATCACAGGAAGTGATCTCATGCGGCCGGACTACGTGCCTTCACACCGCCACAGCGCCCTAATCCCGCCGTCCTACCGTGCTACGCCCGATTACGAGACGGTCATGAGGCAGAAGAACCTCGGTATGATCCCGCCCGCCGAGCGCCAGAGCCACTCCATGAGGAACCTCAACATCGGCAACTCGTACGCCTACAGCCGACCCGATCCGCTCGTGTACAGCCAGCCGGAGATCCGCGAGCACGGAGCGGGCCAGTATCCGTTCCACCTCAACTACAGCTTCCACAGTCCCTCTCCGTACCCCTATCCCACCGAGAGACGGCCCGTAGTGGGTGCCGTTAGCGTCCCCGAACTCACCAACGTCCAGCTCCAGCAGGCGCAAGAGTACCCGCCGCCCAACATCATAAGGAATCAGGTGTACTGGCCGCCACCCGCCATATCCCTACCCTCATCCTCGACCCGCCAACAGCACCCCGGATCTGTCCCGTCACCTCTACGTCAGCAGCAGCAACCCGGATCTCATCACGCGCCGGGTGCACCACTCAGTGCAAACCTTCCAGGAGGACAGTCTGCCCGTAGCGCACTCGCTGCAGGAAGTGAGCGAGCCGCTCGTCACGCCTCGCCGTCCTCACATGCACAAGCGCAACTCCATCGAGATCGCCGGGCTGGCGTACGGACTGGAGAACATGAGGCTGAAGGAGAGGAAGGCAAGTCGTGGGACGTTACACACATTTTAAATTATTTTTAATAGCATTTTGTTAATTATTATATAATTTATATAAAATAATTTATATTATTATATAATTTATATAAAATAATTTATATTATTATACTATAATAATCTATATACTATATTCTATATTCAAAAGAATTGATTTTTTTAAAATTCATTTAATTTAATTCATGTGACGTTACAAACATTTAAAAATATTTTCAATAGCATTAGGTTATTTTTTTATATATAATATATATGTGTGTATATATGTGTATATGATATTAATAACATAATATTAATAAAAAAAATTATAGAATTAATGTTTATATATTTATATTAATGTATTATATATCAATCTATGATTCTAGATTGAACTATATTTAAGATAATTATTTTTTTAATTAATGTGACATTGCATAAATTATATGCATTTTATATAATAGTAGTAGTAATAATAATATAAAATATATAATAATTATAAAATTAAGCAATCTGATTCTAGATTTAAATATATTTGATAGAATTTTTAAAATATAATTTTTTTCATTTGTGATGTTATACACATTTAAAATTATTTTAACAGTTTTGCTGATTCTTATACACTTATAAACATTTATTTTTTTATTTATATTTATTTATAATTATATAATAATAATTCTAATAATTATATAATTTGTAAATATTACCATCAATCTATGATTCTAGATTTAACTATTTGAGAGAATAGATTGTTTTAAATAAAATTAATTTTGATTTTTGTTACGTAATAAACATTTAAAACTATTTTCAACAGCATTTTGCTAATTCTTAATTAATATCTAATTAAATAAGAATCCTTATAATTATATAATTAACTCTAATGTAATTAACTAGCAATCATCTTGTTCTGAATTGAGTTATACTTATTTTATTTTATTTTTTTATCCATCAGCTACCCATGTATGCATCTTTTATGTCTTTATTCATACATAAACACACAAACATTCTTAATATATAATCTATATAATTAAAAATCATAAATCATATAATTCATTGTTATATAATTATCTAAGATTCTAGATGGATATTTAATGCATCAACATTGCTTTTGCTAATTCTTAAGTAATATATTTATATAGTTACATGCTAAAAAATTATATAAGTTTATTCAATTGTTAATAATCTAAAATTCTAAATTGAACTTTATTTGAGTAAATGTATTATTTAATAAATGTATTGACATTTTTTGCGTCATCTACCCAGGTATCTGCATCTGCGGCCGAGACTCCGCCCCCGGTTGCCCAGTCGATGACCCCTACAGCATCTGGCCCCGACATCAATGTCGTCCTGGAGGTTTCGAAGCCTGAGGACGTGGTCATCAAGGAGGACGTGTTCTACGGCCACAAAAAATCCCTGTCCGACGCCACGATGTTGGTGCACAGCAGCGGTGAGGAGGAAGAGTTTGAAGACGACAGCGGTCGTCACACACCCCAGTCTCAGGATGCGGTGGGCGGTCCTGAGCATCACATGGCACCGCTGGAACGGTCACTCGTAGATCCGCCCGCTTATCCGTTCAGCCACAGTATGGACACGGT
This sequence comes from Hypophthalmichthys molitrix, assembly GCA_037950675.1. Classification (NCBI taxonomy): domain Eukaryota; kingdom Metazoa; phylum Chordata; class Actinopteri; order Cypriniformes; family Xenocyprididae; genus Hypophthalmichthys; species Hypophthalmichthys molitrix. The sequence goes on from CM075508.1 coordinate 31,507,845, forward strand.
CCAGACGGGCCCTCCCGCATACCAGGCCCATCCGATCATCCGCAAACCGGAGGACATGGGGCAGCTGCCACCTCTTCGAGAGCCCGGACACATGATGCCCTCAGTGTCAGAGGGGGATCTGAGCGGACAGGGACGCTTGAGACAGAAGAGAGACATCTATAAGAGACCTGTCTCTGATGTACCTCCTGCCAGAAGGAACATCGATGGCCTTCCGCCAGCAGTAAGTGCACTTAATGATCAGATTTGAATCAGAATCACTTAGTTCACCCAAAATTAAAAATTATCCCATGATTTACTCACCCTCAAGCCATCCTAGGTGTCTATCTTCTTTCAGATGAACACAGTCAGAGTTATATTAAAAATATCCTGACTCTTCCAAGCTTTATAATGGCAGTGAATAGATTTTGAAGCCCAAAAAAGCACATTTTTGTGTGAAAAATATTGTGAGAGAAGTTTTTGTGAGAAAAATATCCATATTTATAACTTTATAGACTATAATCACTAGCTTTCGGTAAGGTCAAATCAAAGGCTGCGATAATCAGAATCCAAATGAGATTTATTGGACCAAGGAATTTGTCTTGGTGACGGAATATATATAAACAAAATAGACAAATTTGTATGTGCAAGTGTGCTATAAACAAATAAATTTAAAAGGGAAATTTAAATTATTATGTAACTTGTAGTGTAAAATAAAATTAATTTATTTTACAGTACAATAAAGTCCAGCTAGAAAGTCTAAATAAAATACTAACTAAAAAAAGATTAAATATTTCATCTGTTTACTTCATACCTGCAAACTAGTTGCTTTCCGGCGAAATTTGCTGTTTTGAATCAAAATATGTCATTTATGTGAATCGTGTAGATCCGAAAAGTTTTTTTTTCGGAGGGTGTCAGGGTGAGTTTGCAGGCACAATAAACCTCACAAGAATCGAAAATGGGCTACTTTCCCATAGACTGGAGTGAGATCATAAATGTCTCGAGCTGTCGTGATCTTTTTTGGCGCATAATGAATACAGAAGGTATGTTGAAAGATGCAGTACAACTTACTGAAATCCGTATCATGTCATATGTAACGTAAATCGATCAATCATTGTTTCAACCGCGGAAAAGCGCCAATAAAATAGCTTGTAAAAAGTTCATTTACCGTAACATTTACCTCAGAAAAGCCGTTCAATGTCAAAAAACTTGTTAGTCAGCTACAAAAATGAACTTAGAGAGGAGCATTTTGATATATAGGCTATCCACTGTGACTATAGGCCATTGCATATTCATGTACTTAAAGGGTCATGAAACCCCGTTTCAGCAGCAGTCAGTTCTCACCACAGTTTTAAAAAAAATGCTACAAAAGTGGGCGTGGTTAAGCTGCGGTGTGGAGGGGGATGAGTGGAGACTGTCTGAATCAGAAGCCGTTGCTGTGTTATCAGTTTTATTTCGCTCTCATTAAAAGCATAAAAAAAAGCTTCCAACAAATGAACGCTGCAAATTACTATTCCATGCAACATAATATACACATGGTATTTGCTATAATTTAATACACAAATAAATGCACAGCCATTCGCATTTTGTTCTCTGCATCAAATACGAACACGCTGTTGCATCTTTGATAACTTTTGAGACTTATTTTGCCGCGTTTTTATAAGCCGTTTGATCGGTTAAAGAGCCGTAAAGAACAGTTACACTCACAGTCGCGTTTGTGTCGAAGACTTGTGAACTTGTGCGACACAGAAACTCTTACAAAGCAAAAACAAACACTTGTTTTTGACCCATTAATACATCTCTACCTTATTGTATGCAATCTCACTTTTTATAGCGCCTGTCAGAGGATGAATAAGGCCGAAGTCCATCTTTCTCCGTTCTCATAGCTCTCTTGCTTGCTAAACACAAACAGTTTCGGTATGTCGGTAGTTGATGACCAGCCAACCGCCCGCAGGCAGTCTTGCCCTGGCAGCATTGTGGGGAAAGCCATGCAACACACCCAAACTTTTACACCACAAAAACAAACACTTAAAACCCATGAACGCTTCTCTCATCTACTGCGCGATCTAAGTTTGACATGTCTGTCATTTGAAAGAATCATGTGGTATCCTGAATAATTAAGAGATGGTGTCTTCTCATAGGATAAGAAAACTCGGTCTCTTTAATAATTATGAGACACCGACGCGTCATCGAAGTGTTAATAGTGCACCTAGTTTAGGGTTTCATGACCCTTTAACATCCTTCAATGCTGAATGTATAAAACCGTTTTATGACGGCCACCATTTAAATGTTTAGGCCAATATTAAAAACGAGTAGAAACATAATTATGTCATTAAAAAATTATTATAACGTTATTATAAAAACTTCTTTATGTCTAATCAATTAATTTTAACCTTTTAATATTATAATGATGAATCAGCTGTGGTTCCTTGTATAGTTTACAGCATTAGTTGAGAGATTTTTTGTTCTGCACCTGATAGGCCCCAAATTAATCATTATTGAATTGAAGGTAATCAAATCAAAATCAAATCGCAAGCTTCTGAATCAAAATCGAATCCAATTGTGGAATTTGTGTCAATGCCCAGCTCTAGTGGCAAAATTTATTTTTACTTGAAGCAAATGTTGTTTTTTCCATTTATTTTCTTGTGGGAGTGCACTAAAATGCTTAGTTTACATGTTAAAATCACAAAAAAAAATTCTCCTGGGGGAGGATGCACCCAGACCCCCCTACTACTATTTATTTTGTAAACGTCACCTTTTTCACCACTTTGGAGTTTGCAGGTATGTTACTTGCATGACATATGACTATTAACCGGCATCAGAGAACCGTGAATAGTTGGGTATCGTTTGAGTTTGAATTTTAACTTTTTCCGATTCTGATTCCGATTCTTATTCTTATTGTCTTATTGCAAAACATTTCATTGAGGCTGAATACCATCAACAAAAATCAGCAGACTAAAGAACACTTACACAAGGAACTTTTGCCTATGGCTTATAAATATCACAGCAAAAACAACTAGCCTAACTAATAAACATTTCAAGCATTATTAACGACAAGTAAACACTCAGTAATTAAAAAAGAACAAATAAACAACTCAACAAAGATACGATTGAAACAAGTGTTTTAAGATTATTCAGGTACAGAAACTGTAATCAAATGTAAAATATTTACGCTTTATGAGTAAAATATACGTTGCAAATATAGTTACAAAAGTTATTCAGTCAAGAACAGCGAGTGAATTTTCTCTTTTGTTGTTTGATTAACCCTCTGGAGGCTGATTTAAGGGCCTGGAGTAGTATTGACATGCCCTGACATTTGTGCTTTTTTCAGTTGTTTATAAACATTAATGACAAAAGTCCAATTACACTGTATTCAGCACAAACTAGGCTACAATAATATGTGAGCAACAAGTATTACGTATATGCATGGTTTTTGAAAGAAAAAAATAAGTCACTGAAATAAGGCCTCAAATTGCATACTAAATGTTTCTTCACAAGACTTTTGAGAATTGTAATAGTCTAGAGTTTTTGCTTCAAAATTATGTGGAAATTATCCTGCCTACTCGGACACAAAAAACAATGTATTGATTTTAAATTTCTAAGACACTTTTTGTTTAGGGAGCCCGTATGCAAAGAGGCGTGAATCTTCATGAATAATGCTGTGATTCACACCTGAGAAGATTAAGACCCTGCCCATAATGAGCCACATAATGAGCCATTCAGTCAGGAATGTGACTGTGTGAACTAAGAAAGAATGCAATGACAAAAGACATGTCATTTTTTTTGTTTGAAGTTTATTTAAAATATAGTTAACTATATAAATGAGAGTCAAAGACACATTTTGAGTACACAGTTATACCTGGAAATAAATCCTGTTCAAAGATATATGTGAACATCACATACCTGGCATTTGGTGTTTCTGCAGTGGAGGGGAAAAAAAGAAGGAACCTTTCCTGCTTCCAGTCAGTGATCTCCATATCATATGCATGCGATCACTATGATTCTCAAATCTGTGAGATTTGAAAAAACCCTCTATGAGCATGCTGATAACAGGATCATATCAGCTATTGTATTATGTCCACACTTAAGACAAAACATGATTTTTGTGATCTTATGCATGCACGTATTATTGCACGTCATGTGAAGAAAATGTTGTATAGGCTTATATTTTAAATGACAGTACCAGTCAAAAGATTGGACTCATTACTATTTATAATGTTTTTGAAAGAAGTCTCATGCTCATCATGCATTTATTTGATCAAAAATACAGATAAAAACAGCAATACTGTGAAATATTATTACAATTTAAAATAATGTTTTTCTATTTTAATATACTTTAAAATATAATCTATTTCTGTGATGCAAAGCTTCTAAACATTCATATTACCTCTATGGTATTTTGTATATTATATATAGAGCCTAAATGTTAATGTGCAATTGCTAACACATTTTATTTCAGTATTTATTACGTATTTCAGTCGATTTCACTCATCTCAGTATAGCAATATAGTTTAGGAATAGCCATGGCAATTTACTAATGTAAGTCGATCTGCCATTAATTCACACTGAGACACACAAAACTGGCAGGATTCATATTTAAACAGTCTTTTTGCGGTTTAATATTCACAGACACTATATCACAATTAGAATAAAGAACTAAAGAATAAAAAAACACAATCATCAGCTTGATAGTTGATCCTCGAAAATGAAAGTGAAGCCAGCTCTTCCTCTGAGGTAAATCCGTTTAGAATGATTCTTCACCGCATCTCAAAACGATGAAAAGTACATGAAACTGACCAAGATTGATGCATTTTTCCGAGCTGATGCGGGCGTTCACTCTGTTGAATGTATAGCCTCAGAATTTGTGTCTGAATAGCGCTCACGCTCCATGGGCGTGGCCACATTAGCGGATACGACTAGCAAACGACCTTCACTTTTCATACAGATTACATAAACAGAGAATATTTGTTTTTTAATTTGACTTGCATGATTTAAAACCTGACATTTCAACGTTTCTTTAGACATGCGTCTAATTTTTGTGCGATTAGTATTCACTAAGTTACAGTTCATTTTCTGAGGACTATCAGAATGGACTTCCTTCAGAGGGAGACGACAGATTACGCATCATGTTAGTTTTCTTTATTTTGTTTTTACTCTGAGTGTACACAAATAAAAGAAGAAATTCTATATTTTCAATTGATATATTATTTCTGTCTCTATGACAAAAAATGACGGAGTATTTTAAGTTGATTTTGCTGCTATGTGAAAAAAAATCCAGCAAAACGCGCCGCCGCATTTCCCGACTCCAGAGCGTTAACATTATTGTAGAGACGGCAGCAGGAATATTAGGCTGCTGTCACTTTAAGAGCTGCACGGATCCAATATACTGTTACACATGCGTTTTCTTTCTCAACTCAACTGTTTACGCTCACTTAAGACAATTACTTTTTTTTGTGTGTGTGTATTTGTCCATGCAAAAAGAGGAGGAAGAGAACTCAGGTCAGTATCGCGCACTATGCAGTATGAGAGGCAGCTTTCTGTGCGCTCGTTTTGGATGTGCGCAGTACAGAAAACGAGTATTTTGCGCTTGAATGGTTTAAAATCACATTAAAATGCTCACACAAGAACCGACAAGCGGAATCGAAATGCGCGTTTCTTATCGAATCACCGGTTGTTTGAATTTTTTAACCATTTCTAAAATGGAACCGGTTCTCGATACCCATCCCTAACCTTGAATATGCGAATGTGGCGTTAAATTAATGAAATATTAATGTAAAATCTTAGGGGTAATCTCAATTAAATAGGCTCAATTCTTTAGACATAAACTGTTTACTTAATATGTATTCCTGGTCTTATTGTGATTGATTCATTAGTGCAAATTATTCTAAAGAAAATGCTGTTGTTTGTCTGTAATTTGAATGAAAATGAATGACCTTGCACTCTCTAAATCCCACACTACATTCATGTTAATAAACACATCTATTTAGTCTTTGTTTTAAGCTTCTGTTGTAGGTAATGCAGCCTTTATATAATCTTTCTGAACTCAGTAATATAATGCTGGTTCATGTAATTATGGTCTCATTATAGAAGTTTCATGTTGCAAAAAACTGCAACATTTTAGGTGATGCTTTACATTTTTATTTATAAAATAATATCTATGATTTAAAAAAAATTTTCCCGTCTGTTACATTTCTACTCTGGTATTGCAAAGTTGCAGGGTTTCAGTTAGACAAAAGAAGACAGAATAACCCAGATTTAAGGCAGATATGCATTTAAGTTATGCAAGTATTTTCACACTCAATTTCACGTTTCTTTAATAAGTTTTAACAATGAACTACCTCCTCATTCCAGTAATACCTATTTTCCACTTTCCTGTCACCTATCTCTAAGGGCTGTCATAAGTAATTACATGCAGTTGCTTTAATTATTTATTTTAATATGTAATGCATTGTTTTTCACACACTTAATTTTTATTTTAAAAGTGTGGAGCACGAAAGAAGTTGTTTAGCAGAATGTTCATGCTGCTCTTTGTAGTAGTAAAATGTGCACAGAGATCTTATTCGCACAGATGATCAGTTTGAGTAATTTGATAAATTAAACTTAAACTGATTTTTAATGGCACATGATCCAACTGGTGTGGCTTTTATTTTCATTTGGTCTGCTTGTGGAATAGGTGTTTGTGCACAGGGGTGAGGCCAACCTGACTTGCGTGTGATGTTATTCTTCAACTCACTATACGTGCGAGTTGAAGAATGCCACCCAACAGGCCTTTAGACCTGAACTGCTGCATTCTTCTAAAGAGCACGGCTCTTCCCGTGTGTCTCAGATCCTGATCCTCAGACTCTGTTTTCCTCTCTCTCTCTCCATTGCTCACTCCGGGTATGAAGGGCATGAAGAAAGGACGCTCGGAGGTCAAGAAAGTGGGACCCCTGAAGCTGGCGGCTCTCAATGGCCTGAGCCTGTCCAGAATGCCGCTGCCTGATGAAGGGAAGGACGACCCAGAGAACGCGTCTAATGATGAGAGGGTAAGTGCTGCTTTCAATTTGACTGCAGGTGGTTAAACGATAGTTTGTGATCAAATAACCTGTTTGTTTTTGTTTTGTTTTGTTTTTTAATGGTCGAAGACAATGTTGGGTTAATAGGGTTTATATGCTGCATCTCAATCTTGATTTAATATTTCATCACATTTATATATATATATATATATATATATATATATATATATATATATATATATATTTCCTCATTTAAAAGTTTTATATCTGTAAGATTTTTTTTTAAATTGTAAAAATATTTAAAATTTTTACTGTTTTTGCTGTATTTTGGATCAAATAAAGCCTTGATGAGCAGAAGAGACTTTTTAAAAACATTAAAAAAAACTTGAATGGTTGTGTGTGTGTATATACATTATATATGTATTTAAAAAATGTTTAAAAATTCTAAAGTGTATTTTTAAATACATTGAATTAAAATATTATTACTTTTATAGTTTTATAAACATTTATAGTGAAGTTATCAACTATGAAATAACAGTAATTTTTTTTTTTTTTTTTTTTTTTTTTTTTTTTATAAATGTAAACATTTTAATTAATCATCACATCAACTAGCAGCTCTTTTGAGGGCAGATGTTCGTTAGCAACTAAAATAGTCAGGTTTCCACAAATCCAGTCCACCGCTCTACAGAGGTTATCTCAAACCATGATCAAACTCACCTACCTGTGATATTTTCTAGTGATCCTGAAGACCTTGATTAGCTTGCTCAGGTGTGTTTGATCAGAGTTGGAGCTAAACTCTGCAGGGGAGTCACCCTCCAAGACCAGTTTTGAGGAACCCTGCTGTAGGGCATCACGAGCCGAACAGACCCTCATGTCTTGTGTGTTTCCTGCAGTGTAAGATACTGGAGCAGCGAGTGGAGCAGGGGATGGTGTTCACGGAGTACGAGCAGGTGCCCAAGAGGCGGCCCAACTGTGAGGTCACTATCGCTCAGATGCCCGAGAACAACGACAGGAACCGCTTCCAGGATGTCCTGCCCTACGACGACACGCGTGTGGAGCTGGTGCCCACCAAAGAGAACAACACGGGCTACATCAACGCCTCACACATCAGGGTGAGCTGTAGATCTGTAGATCATCCTTTAGCTAGCGTTACATTACATGATCATGCTACCATTCATTCAAGTGCTATTAAACCTTTCAAACACGATAAGAAGCAAAAAATAACTGGCACGCTGTCTGTGAATCTCCAGACACACGCACAGATGCACACAGAAAGTTCTCTTTCGCGCTTGAATGGACAAAAACACACAAATGCCCGCCAAAATGCCTGCTTTGTCGAGTATCCATGTAAGCGCATTCTTAAATTTGTTAAATAAAGTCTTAAATGACCGTAAAGAGAGTGTGATGTGTGTCGTGTGTCAGCTCTTAAAGTGACAGCAGCCTAATAATCTTGCTGCTGTCTGTCATTAATGTTAATTAAGCAAGAAAAAACAAAGAGAAAATCACTCACTGCTCTTGATTGAATAACTTTTGTAGCTTTAATAAGGATTAATCTATATTTAATTTATAATTTATGCAGTGAAGACTCTGAAGTTTTTAATAAAATTATTCAATTTCTGTATATTTCCTATCTGTTAGATTAAATATTTAAAATATACTGCCTTTGTGTTTCCACATTAATTTGGAGATTAAATGTTAAATTATTACAATATAAAAATATATTAAAAATTTAGTTAGGTGCAAATAATCACAATTAATTACAGAAAAAAATGTTTTAATCGATTGACAGCACCAATAATAATACAAACCATTTTATTATGCCCTAAACTGATTGTGCAGATCAAACTGTAATCCTACGGATCTGAAACGGGTTTAAAGGGTTGCTGAAACAATCGTCTTGCCCTGATTGGCCACATGGTGGCGCTACAGTGATCAAAACAAAAATGGACAAAACTTTAGCACCTTTATTCTTGTGATTCTCAGAAGCATGCAAAACTTTATGGCGATCAGGCATATAACAGTTAAATGTAAAAAGCGACATTTCTATTGTAAATTAAGGTTCATTCAGGCTTGCTAAATGATGCATATATTTTTATGCATGCACTTAAAGGTCTTAAAGTGCTTGGACCCCAATAATTGATGCTTGCAGCTTTATTTTATACATGTGTTGATTTATATCAGATTAATCAGCCTTCATATTGTGATTTCTGCTGCTGTATTTACCAGGTTACGGTCAGAGGTAAAGAGTGGAGTTATATCGCATCTCAGGGTCCGCTCTCCAGCACCTGCCAAGACTTCTGGCAAATGGTTTGGGAACAAGGAGTTGCCATCATCGCCATGGTTACAGCAGAGGAGGTAAAAATTAAACATATCTGGATGCACGTAAAGGACATGTGGTTGTTGTTAGTTCTGGGTACCGACCAAAAATGTCATGATTGATTTCGATTCACAAGCTTGTGATTTGTTTCAATTCCAATCTTGATTCAATTAGATATGGATTCATTTGAATATAAATTCAAAAGTCTCAAAGCTTCTTGCAATTTATTGGATGTCAGGTGCTACAATTTACAAAGAATGTTTGTTCACGCATCAGTTGAAATCAACATAGGCTAAAAGATTGATTCTTGGGGTTTAAGAATCAAAATTGGTTCATCAAAAAGAGAAACGATTCAAATTGAGCCCTAGTTGTTATTTACAGTGTCACTCTTCATTGCCTTATTGAATCTTTGCATCATCGAACTGGCTTGTTTTGTTTCCTGACCTGCAGGAAGGAGGTCGTGAGAAGAGTTTCCGCTATTGGCCTCGTCTGGGCTCTCGCCACAACACTGTTACTTATGGACGGTTTAAGATCACCACACGCTTCCGTACGGACTCTGGGTGCTACGCCACAACCGGCCTGAAGATCAAACATCTCCTCACAGGACAGGAGCGAACCGTCTGGCACCTGCAGTACACGGACTGGCCCGATCACGGCTGCCCAGAGGACTTTAAAGGCTTTCTTTGTAAGTACAACACAGATGAGATCAGTTCTCTAAAAGCTGCTGATTTTTGCTCTCAAGACATCACAGGTGGTGTTGGTATCTGCAAATGAAAACAAAACAGTGTTAGTAAGCCAGAAAGAAAAGTGAAAGTATATTCTCTTAAAATGTTTAACATGTTCCTGTAAGGAATGCTGTAATGGGTGAATATCACAAAAACATCTCCAGGTCATATTTCAGTCATATATATACCTGAAAAACTTTCTCTTTCACTCTTTTGTTTATTTATTTATTTATTTATTAAGAAAATGTGCAATGTGTAATATTATATATTAAAATTATGTTAAAACATTTAAAAAAATGTTTTTAAAAATATATAAAAATCAGAGTATATATTATAAAATAAAGGAATACATCATATTAATTATATTTTTTATATTCTTCTCTCCCTTTAAATTTTTTCATTTATTTTATTTACTTATTTAATATTATTACTTGATGTTTAAATAATATTATTTGAATTACTTAGGAATCATTATAATATAGTTTGATATAAATAAAAGAATGTTTTTTTTATTTATATACTTTTTTTTTCTCTAATTTTTCATATGTAAAAGTGTCTAACTATGTATTTATTGGTTGTTGTTCTGATTATTATTATTATTATTTTTATTTATTTTTTACTTAATCTGTTGGTGGTGGGTATTACCACAAAAGGAAAAAAGAGAAAAGAAGAGAAAGTAAAAGGAACAATAAGAAATAATTATTTGGAAAAAAAAAATATTGTCTTTAAAGAAAATGTCCATTTGTATAATTCTATGAAATGTTTGAATTGAAAGACATAAAATTATAAATATATAGATGTAAATATAATTATATAAATATAAAGATAAATTCAATTAAAAAATATATATATAATTATTAAATTAAGCACATTTAATCTATATATAGCGCATTCTATATTTAAATAATATGCAATAAATTATATGTTGCGTGTGTGTTTGTGTGTGTGTGTATGTGTATGTTTATACACTACCAGTCAAAAGTTTGGACACAGTAAGATTTGTAATGTTTTAAAAAGAAGTTTCGTCTGCTCACCAAGGCTGCATTTATTTAATTAAAAATACAGTAAAAACAGTGATATTGTGAAATATTATTACAATTTAAAATAACTGTTTTCTGTTTGAATATATTTTATAAAGTAATTTATTCCTGTGATCAAAGCTGAATTTTCAGCATCATTACTTCAGTCTTCAGTGTCACATGATCCTTCAGAAATCATTCTAATATGATGATCTGCTGCTCAAGAAACATTTATTGTGTACAATATTTTTTTTCAGGATTCTTTGATGAATAGAAAGTTCAAAAGAACAGCATTCATTTGAAATATAATCTTTTGTAACATTATAAATGTCTTTACTGTCACTTTTGATCGATTTAATGCATCCTTGCTGAATAAAAGTATTAATTTCTTTAAAAAAAATAAATAAATAAATAAAAATTCTTACTGACCCCAAACTTCTGAACGGTAGTGTATAATGTTACAAAAGCTTTGTATTTCAGATAAATGCTGTTCTTTTGAACTTTCTATTCATCAAGGAATCCTGAAAAAAGTACACAACTGTTTTCAACATTGATAATAATCATAAATGTTTCTTGAGCAGCAAATCATCATATTAGAATGATTTCTGAAGGATCATGTGACACTGAAGACTGGAGTAATGATGCTGAAAATTCAGCTTTGATCACAGGAATAAATTACATTATAAAATATATTCAAACAGAAAACAGTTATTTTAAATTGTAATAATATTTTACAATATTACTGTTTTTACTGCATTTTTAATTAAATAAATGCAGCCTTGGTGAGCAGACGAAACTTCTTTTAAAAACATTAAAAATCTTACAGATTCCAAACTTTTGACCGGTAATGTATATATGTGTGTGTGTGTGTGTGTGTGTGTGTGTGTGTGTGTATATACATACATACATACAGTCAAACCAAAATGTATTCAGACACCTTCAACATTTCATTCATTAATTCAGTTTATTCACTATAGTTTAAAAAAAGGTAATAAAATATGACAAGATCTCAGAGTTAAACTGTGTCAGAAAAAAAATAATTTTGTCAGATAACACAGGTCAAAGTGTCTGAATAATTTTTGGTTCCAAATTTGTATAAATTTTATTGTCAGTCCACTGAATGAAGAATTTTTGGGTATAATATGTCACAGTTTACTTTATTTGCTATCCTCACTTACAGAAATTAACTATAGTGTCCTGCACACACTAGTAAAAATATGCACAATATCATTTCTAATATTTGGGTGAAATGTGACCTGGACATGTTGAGAGTTTTCAGTGGTAGCTCTAGCTGCATCATAATGATTGAAGAACAGTATTTTGATGTGTATCATGCATGACTTTAAGCTGCACAACAGTTCCTGCGGTGTCCCTCGAGTGTTTTATCCTGGCGTGGCTCTTTAAACCGCTCTATTTCTGTGTCTTAGCGTACTTGGAGGAGATCCAGTCCGTGAGGCGACACACAAACAGCTCCAGTGATCCAAAGAACACAAACCTGCCGGTTCTGGTGCACTGCAGTGCAGGGGTGGGACGCACTGGTGTGGTCATTCTGTCTGAGATCATGATAGCTTGTCTGGAACATAATGAGGTACATATGTCCTGTGCTTACAGTGGCATGAGTGCATTTCACCAGATTTTCAGGGCAAATTGCTCACTCTTACCGGGGTAAACTACGTGAACTGCTTACCGTTGACATGAGGGTCGAAAGAAATGTTACTCTTCTGCTTCAGCTTACAAACACGTGGCTTCTATGAATAGAGATGACGACATTTCTCTTCAGATGTCAGCATGTGGCTGGACAGGTTTGCACTGTACTTAGATCTTAGTCACAGTATACGCCACATTTAATATGACGAAATAAAGCATGGCTGTGAGGGACGGAAGTACAGACTGTAGTACTATGTGTAACTTTGGGACAGCCATTCAAAATGCTTTTCGCAGTCTTCGGTTAACGTTGTAAAATGCTGTGAAAATTTGACCATAAGACTGTTTTAAATATGGTTTATAGGGTTGCGCTGGTATCCTGTCACAGTATGAGAAATTAAATATAATATTAATAGTACGAATCAGAAATTGATTTCTTTTGCTGGAAATTCAAGAGAAAGATTTCTTTATTAAAAAAATAACAATTTATTGTCTATTTTTGGTTAATCCATGGAATAAAATAAGATTTACAAATCAAATAAAACGTATTAATTTAAATTAATAATGAATTATTTAATCATTGAAATGATTTAAGAATTTATTAAAATAAATATGTATATCATATTTTTAATGAACTTCCAGGATAAGTGGGATGTGTGTGTATGTATATATATGTGTGTGTGTGTGTGTGTGTGTATATATATATATATATATATATATATATATATATATATATATATATATATATAATTCATAAATCAGTCTGATATCAGTGCCAAAATCAAGAAAAAAAGGAGTTCAAGACTTTAATTTTTTATATATTTTTTATATATTACTTTAATATGAAATGTTGTTTAATTAAATGTAATTATTAAATTATTACAATTAAATTATTTATATTTTATTATTTAGTTCTGTTCCTTTTTATATTCAGTATTTTAATCATTTTTATGTAAATGAATTAGTTTAATATCAGATTCAAGAAACACTCGAGTTAAACCTAAAGACATAAAATTATTTAATTAATTATATTTTAATTATTCTACTTTGATATTAAATGTTATTTAATTAAATGTAATTAATATAGTTTTTTTCTGTACTTTTTATATACAATATTTTAATAATTTTTATTAAAATTATTTGTAGCAAATAAATAAATCATGAAACACTTGACTTTAAATTTTTATATTTTATTATATTTTATTTATTATACTTTAATATGAAATGTTGTTTAATTAAATGTAATTATTAAATTAAATTATTAAAATTTAATTATTTATTTTTTAGTTCTGTTCCTTTTTTATATACAATATTTTAATCAGTTTTATGTAAATAATTTTTAGCAAATGAAGGAATCAGTTTGATATCAGTTCAAAAACACAGTCAAATTCATGAAACACTCAAGTTAAACCTAAAGACATACAATTATTTATTTAATTATATTTAATTATTCTACTTAAATATTAAATGTTATTTAATTAAATGTAAATATAGTTTATTTATTTAATATTTTAATCATTTTTATGAAAATGATTTGTAACATGAATAAATCAGTCTATCAGTGAGAGTTGATTAAATGTAATTATTAAATTATGATTATATATCTTTATTCCCATTTACTGTTTTTTTTGTTTTGTATTTATGTATTTTTATATATATAATTTGTCATTTTTATGTACAGCACTTAGAATTTCCATTGTGTATGAAATTTGCTTTATAAAAGAAGTGCACATTGCTTTGCCTGTTTATTTAATATTATAAAACGCATAGTTCAGATTGGCCACATTCAGATCTGATGGTCACTGATGTGTCTCTGTTTCCTGACAGATGCTGGACGTCCCGACTGTTCTGAACTTGCTGCGGCAGCAACGCATGATGATGGTGCAGACGCTTTCACAGTACACCTTTATTTACAAAGTCCTCATTCAGTTCCTGAGAAACTCCAGACTGATCTGAGACCAGCGCTGGCACGGGGGAGACGTCCTCCGTCTCCCATGAGCCCCCTCGCAACCTCTCAGTCCGCCGGAGCCGCGAACGCATCGCGCCGGCGGCGGCGGCGCGGCTTCGCTTCCTGAGCGCTTCCTCGCAGTATTAGTGACGGGGCGAGACACGAGCCGGGGCAAGTATGAAGGACGCTGCGCCGCGCTCTCTTTAACCAGTATTATTCACAGATTTCACTGTGGGCTTTTACACATGATCACGGATGGCAGTCCCAGCACTTTTATTTTGCTGTACATAGACGCAAATGACACAGCTCTGTTATTTAATACGATACGCTGAACTGCAGTGGTTCTTTTATACTGGGTTCCTCGTGGATTTTATTCGTTTACGCATGAAGGTTTAGCGCGCCAAAAACGAAAACAGCAGTGTTTAAAGACGTGTGTGGATTTGAAATGGTGAACTTCAGTAGAAATGATCAGGTGAATCTCATGAAAAGACACATTTGATGGAAAATGTTCAGTTTTTATGATAGCAATGCCAAAAAAAGCCTTGTTTCTTTTCATGCGATTCACCTTTTTGCATCATGGGATGGATGTCACAGGACTCTGGGAGTTTGAAGTTTCACATCCAGTGTTACATGGCATGTTAAAGCCAAGCTGTTTCTTGAGGTTTTGATAACTCTTACGAATGGGTTTCGCTGATCAAACGCGTCTCAAGTTTGAATGCGGCCAAAGACGGGATGGTTTATTTTCTGATCACAGATGCAACCTTTAAATAATTTACAATATGTATTAAGATTGTATATGAAAACTCTCAAATGTATTCTACGTATCATAATCAGAAAGGCTTTCTTGTTGCATTAGGGATATTTTTGTATTTTTTCAGCTCTTTCAGCCACCAGCATTCAATAACCCGACGCACCAAAGAGCGTCACAGACTTTACTTGTGGATTGGAGTGAGCAATAGTTGTGGGTATTTTGTTAACGGTTTGTGACCTCACTAACTTACACACACCAGCTATGATGGTTTACCAAAGAATTTATCATATATCGAGTTCATTTACTTCTTAAAGTCTTAAAACACTGTGAAATTGTGTTAACCAAGCAGAAAGTGCCATATCAAATCATTTAGGCCCTTGGCGTTTTAATTCACACAATGTTTGAATTGCGATCAGGTGTTATAATCTTTAATTATGATAAAGCGGCGCTGATTGATGTTACATTCCACCGTAATGGTGCTGTTCTTAAACCCAAACGTACCTGCAGTGCCCCATTCAAACATTCATTATGACAGTTTATTGAAAGTATCCAATTTTTCTGTCCACAAATTTTGCCATAGGTGAATTTCACAAAAAAATGTCCAGGTCATATTTCACTTAAAGAAAAAAAAAAAGCAATTTAACCCTTGTGCGTCAATTTAAAAAAAAAAGTTACACATAGGTCCATAGTGAATAAAAATGTCCGTGTCAAAAAACTGTCATAAAATTTTGAAGCTTGGGAGCACAGACTTAAGTTTGGTCTCCTTTTAAAGAAGACCCTTGGCAGATTATTGTTGACGTAAAAAAAAAGAAAAGTAAAAAGTGAAACCAAAAAAAAAAAAAAGTTAGAGGTTTAAGTTTATGAAAATGATTTATGAACATTATTTTATATAAAATATATATTTTATGAAACATGTTGAACTCGAAAATCAAAGCCATAAATCTAATCAAGTTGTGTTCCAAATTTGAGGTTGATATCTCAAAAAATGACCTTTCAGTAAGATTTTGTTTGGGAGCAGTACCAAATTTTAGAGCCTGTTCTCATTAGAAAAACGTACCTGTGGAGTCGCAAAATACGTACCATATCACTGCAGTTTCACTGTATGAAAACATAATTGCTGTTTTACTGCCTCTAGTGCTCATTTCTGTTGGAAACTGCAGTGATATGTAGTATTGGTACGTATTTTTGCGACTCGCGAACAGGTACGTCTTTCCATGAGACCAGGTTGAAATTTTACCAATTAGATGCCAGCAAAACTCCACTCTCTCAAATATTACAAGCACACACACAATTTTTTTTTAATACACACATATAAACCACACTCTGACATCCACACCCACACAATTATAGCTGCATAATTTATCTAATTGGCTTTATAATATGCAAAAGCAGAAAACAGGAATAAAGCAGGCATTTGCTTTATAGGCCAAACCTGAGAAAATCTGGTAAAAAATGTAAATTTTGAAGCCTTGCCAACAAAATGAAAGCCTATTAACAAAGATCGCATCATTTAATAGTTAAATGACCCTGGGATTAAAAATTGCAGTTTCAATGGGGACATTTTGGTCCTGAGAGAAGCTATTTTGTGTTACTAGTGTAAAATGGATTAATTAAAGGAAATGATGGTGAAATAGTAAAATTCTAATAAAAATACACACCTGTGCCAAATTTTATGCAGTTGGCACTAACACAGGCAAAATGATCAAAAAACAAAACTGAAAAAGACAGAAATGTCCATAAGGTCGCACAAGGGTTAAGGAAGTGCAATTGAAAGTATTTGTTGTACTGAATTGGATGTTTTACAAGATATTTATGAAAATGTTGCAGAAACGTTTAATTGTCCCAAAATAGGCTTTATTTTCCATGCAAAATATAAAATAATTATAATATTATATTTTTTTCTTTTGATTTTGGGCTGAAATATGACCATAAATTCACTATGAAGCTCTGAATGGTGCGTAAAACAATAGCAATGTCCTTGTTTTGTTTTTGTTGTTTTTTTGTGAAGGACAATCACTTTGTTTCACATTATATTATGCATCTGAATTCTGAATATCACTTCATAAATGAACTAAAACCTGTAAAGGTTAAATTAATCTGAACATATCTACAGGTCGAGTTCCTCCATCGACACGATGGCTTGAATCGGCATTTATCCGTCAGTACTATATGAGGTAAAAGTCATTTAAGTGTTTTGGTTGTAAAAGCACAATGTCCTTTTCATAATTCATGTTGAGTTTTATTGCTCTAGATTTAGGCAATCTGCTGCGAGGTTTGCCCATGTTACTATGCGAGCGGACCGTGATCAGTGTTCATCTGAACTGGAAAACAGAAATTCAAGACAATATATGAACAAAGCTGAAAACTGGACTGTTAAAGCCCTTCCCAGAGCTGCTTTTTTGGAATACATGTATATTAATAGCAGATACTGTTTATATTGCTGATTTTAAGTGTTATTAACTTTTAACCACATTAAATTTGCCGCCGTCGTCATGAGTGCGTGTTCTGATGATGTACAGCTGTCAGAAGAGCTAAATTATATCCCATTGTAAACAACTATATTTTTCATTCAGAAAATAAATATTTGAAGTTGTTAAAGTAGTGCTTTGTCTCTCTATCTCGTTTTACAGGAGTTGATGTGCATAAATAGTTTTTCTCTATAGAGTACAGGGTCTCACTTTATATTAGGTGGCCTGAACTACTATGTACTTACATCAGCGTACAATGTACTTATTGTGTTCATATTGTATTGCAAAACACTTTTGTTTCTATTGAGGTGGATACGGGTAAGATTAGGGAAAGCTTTGGTGGTGTGGGTAAGGGATGGGTCAACAGTGTAATTATAAATGTAATTACAGATGTAATTACATGCAGGTGTTTTTAAAGTATAAGTACAATGTAAAAACATGTATGTACACAATAAGTGCGTTGTATCAAATGATTAATTTAAATGTAAGTACACAGTAGTTAAGGCCACTTAATATAAAGTGGGACCGAGTACAGATATGAAAGCATTGACAAACTTCCCTTATAGTAAGACAATGTTATTTATTTTCATATTATTTATATGCATTATAGTCTATAATAATTTTATATAACAATTTTTGTTTTTATATATTCAGTTTTCACTTTAATTTAAGTTTTAGTCATTTTATTATGTGCTTTTGTCATTTTTACTATTGTTTTGTTGGTTTTGTTTAAAAAAAATTATATTGCTTTATTTTTAAGTTTTAGTAATTACTTAAATGAATACTTAAATGTTGCCTTATTAATTATTTTATGACACTGCAGTAAAATACTGTGGTATTACTATCTAATTTCATCACTTTACTACAGAAATTTATATTTTATAAGGGAAGTTTGTCAATGCATTAACGTCAAGTTAAGTTGATGTTTGTTGTTGTCAATTCATGTATTATTAAAAAGTTCTGAGGGTTAAAACTGTCAGATTCTGGCAACTGACACATTTTATTGTGTGAATATGAAACATAGTAAATTATACATGTATGTACAATGTATCCCATCAGCCACAAGATGGCTCCATGTTACATGTGATGGTTTTGTGGATGCATTAAAATAACCTTGTTGGAGAAAAAAAAAACTTGGAAGGATATTAAGTGAATTGTTGTCTCAGTATTTCTAAAATGGTTTCGGTCATAAATGTTTAGACTTTACCTGTGATCAATGCAACAAACTTGATCCTTTCCACCTCTTAATACTAATAAAATGTTTTAGCAATATGTTGATTAATCTCTCACTGGAATTAAATCAGAAGTCAAGTGTTGTTAGACATCCAATGAATTAAAAATACACAGTATAGAGTAAAAACAGGACAATTATTGTACCTGACCATTTAGAGATGACATTCGGGCTGCTTAGTCCCACCCAGTTTAAGGTGCCAATTTAATGATATTTTCCTTGCGACTCATTTATATGTTGCATCAGTCTATATGCATATATGATGTTCACATTGAGCCCTAGTGATTATACTAAACTAACAACTTTTGTCTATGTGATCTGTTTTTTAAGTATGTTTATGGATAATCTATTTGTCTGAGTTCAGGTGCTTTTTAGATTATATGAAGTTTCTATAATGGACAAACTCAGTTTCTTAATTGTCAAATTACTTTAGATTAAAACCTCAAGCCTTCTATTGGCTAGTGACATTACAGAATGTTCTCATTTGCTAATTCATAAACTCTACAGGTCCAGAGGAGAATCGAAGGTTATCAATTAAGCTAAAAGGGGAGGAGCCACCTTAATTCAAAGCTGTACAAAATGGCAAAGCCAAGCACTGGTGTGTGTTGTGGCATTTGTGTTAATGTTTGTTACAATGGAGCTCCTGCAAGGTCTGTTAGTGGTGTTTGTGCTTGTTGCATTTGATCTGCCTGATGCATGGGGAAGTTTGAGGTACAGTCAAAGTCCAAGAAGCATGAGGCCGATGTCGGATCCAGCTTCCAGAAGTCCTGCCCGTTCTCCTCTAGGGCTCTGGAACCCTTTGCAAGCGGCTTCTCCATTTCAGAGTCCTTTGAGTCCTGTCTCCAGAAGCCTTGCACAGGATCCTTTTGGCCTTCAGGAGAAGCAGCTGTTGCAGGGTCCAGTGAAGCCTTTGGATTGGAGGTATCCCATTGTTCCTGAGGTGCAGAGCGAGGTGGCAGTGGACTTCCAGTTGAGGCAACCCGTGACTCCCAGCAGTGTAGCGATTCAATGCAGCGAGAACCGGGTTCTTGTAGAGGTCCAGCAGGACTTGTTCAGCAATGGTCAATTGATTCAGCCAACAGGTCTGTCTCTAGGTGGATGTCCTGTTGTTGGTCAGGACACTGAGTCTAGGGTGCTCATCTTTGAGTATGAACTACAGGACTGCAACAGCGTGCTGATGGTGAGAACTTTAATCCTACTAGGTTGGGGTTGTTGTGGCAGAGGATAGCTAAATTCTCTTTCAAGGAAAGTCAGTTCACTTGTTGCAGTATTTGCAACGCCAGGGCTGCTGAGAGACAAAGTCCTATCTGTTTGAATGTGTAAACCCTGATTTCTCAAACCGCTTCAAACCAAAAACGGTCTGACATGAACTATCCCATAAATAGTATGAATGGTGCTTAAACAAGAATAACTTGTGCTCTAGTAGTGTTAAAGCTAGTTTTTAACCTGGAACAGCATGTTTAATCAAGTTTGAGCCATGCACTTTTCTATGGCAACACTGGAGCTTCTAAGGGCAGCTGTGATTTTTACCAATTGGCTCTTATTTAGGAGTTATTCCACCATATTGCACAATGCACTTTCTCCCAAAGTTAGACTAGTGCACTGTCTTTGTGGTTACCAAGGAGGTCATCCCAATCTCTTACAGATGAATGAGGATGAGCTTGTCTACACCTTCTCTCTTACCTACACCCCTGAGGCACTTGCTGGTACTCCGATTAGCCGGGCCGATGGTGCAGTTGTTGGCGTTCAATGCCATTATCAAAGGTAAGTGCTCTCTTTCTTTCTGCACTGTTTGTGCAGCTTTGGGACCATTTAATGTGTACTTTCATGAACCGCAGGCTTCAAAATGTAAGCGGTAATGCCTTGAGGCCAACATGGGTCCCTTATGCCTCAACGGAGGTTGGTGAAGAAGTCTTGCTGTTCTCCCTGAAGCTCATGATGGGTTAGTACAGGTTTGTCTTTACCCTTGTGATTGTGGCTGTGCCTAAAATGTTCCTTTTTTTTTCTTTTGTAGATGATTGGTCCTATCAGAGGCCTTCAAACTCTTACTTTCTGGGTGGCATTATTAACATCGAGGCTTCTGTGAAGGTGTACAATCATGTACCTCTGCGTGTGTTTGTGGACAGCTGTGTGGCCACTCAAGGACCAGATGTGAACTCTCTCCCAAGATATTCCTTTATTGAGAATCATGGGTAAGGTCATGGCACTTGACTGTAAGACTAGGACTCTTTTGTAACGCGTTCGTCACCGAGTTATGGGTAAGGTCTAGTTGCTTGATGCTATAGTTGACATGAGTTCTTTGTAACCACTTCTCAGGTGCTTTGTGGATGCCAAGGCTACAGCTTCCAGCTCCCGCTTCATGCCTCGGTCCCAGGAGGACAAGATCCAGTTCCAGCTGGAGGCATTTATGTTCCAGGAGGGCTACAGTCCTTATGTCTGTACTAAGAGTATCAGTTAATTTGACTTCTCTTCCCATCTGCTTTGTATTTGTGACTTGACTTTCATCCCTTGCAGATCTACATAACCTGTATTCTGAAGGCAACTATTGCTTCTGTACCAAGTGATGCTCAGCGCAAGTCCTGTTCCTTCGCCAATGGGTATGATTCACTTTTCTCTTTTTGATTAAGTCTTTGACTTCAAAGTTGAGTATGCTTATGTTAAAGTTGCTTTTTTTTTTTTTTTTTTAAATTACAGGTGGTTTGCTGCTGATGGAAACAACCAAGTTTGTGGTTGCTGTGACTCAACATGTGGTCCTGATGGTGGATTTGCTGCTCCTCCCTATGGAGGTTGGTAGCTTTTGTGCTTTTTAAGGTTGCTCTTGACTTTCAAGTGCTTGAACTTGTTTTTGTTTTCTTCTAGGCCTTCAGTGGGAAGGCAAGGCATCACTTGGTCCCGTAATGGTTCAAGAGCGAAAGGCTGTTTCTCAATAAATCTGAAATCATTGATCCTTGCATGTATCTGACTTGTCATTTTGCTTCATGTCTGTTTGAACTGCTTTTGACTCTGAAACGATGCCTCATTCTGCCAGTGTAGTGATTTGTCCTAATAAACATTTGCAAGTCCCATATAGCATGCAACTGTAGCATTACAGAAGTTTAACCTATTCTCTATAGGCAAATTTAAGTTACACACTTTTGAGACTGCTGTGAACTCCAAGGTTAATTGGTATACTCTTTGGAAGCTGTCAGTTTGAACACTTCAGTGTTTAACAGAATTCCTGGTGAGAAATTACCCATGTTCTTAAGAATTTGGCTAGCAAAAGATCTCTGCAGGAATGCCTTGTCCTATGAAGCACTTTCAGTGATGTAATTGCACAGGTCCCCTTTTCATATTCCTGTGCTCTCGGAGTACATATGCCTATTATGAATTTTTTTTTTTTTTTTTTCCCCTCATAAACAACTTCCACTGAAACTTGATAACATTGAGCTCTAGTGGTTGTACAAAACTAGTTTCATTCTGATCTGTACTCATAAATATTTATGATCTCTAGAGCAGTGGTCTCAAACTCAATTCCTGGAGGGCCACAGCTCTGCAGTTTAGCTCCAACTCACAACTGCTTGGAAGTTTCTAGTAACCCTGAAGATCTTGATTAGCTGGGTCAGGTGTCTGATTAGGGTTGGAGCAAAACTGTGCAGAGCTGTGGCCCTCCAGGAATTGCGTTTGAGACCACTGTTCTAGACTATCATTTGAGCTCAGGTGCTCTTTAGATGACAAAGTTTCTATCATGGACAAGCTGTCAGTTTCTAGGTTGTAAAATTGGGAAAGGACCTAGATTAAAGCGTTTTAGGGACTTCTCATTTGCTAATGCAGTGGTTTTCAGTTCTGGTATGTCCCTTGTATTTCTCACTTAACACCCAATTCAGCTCATTAGGTGAGCGCTCCATTAACTGAACTAAGTGTGGGTCTCAATCAGCTCCCTAGTTCAGTAGTCAGGGCATTGATAAGGGAGTTGACCACATTAATTTATATTGTACTGATTCACAACCTAGGGGGATGATTGGGACACACGGTAAGTCTGTTTATACGACAAAAGTACTAACAATGGAAGTTTTTCCATTGCCTTTTTGAAAAGTTTTACATCCAGACAACGTTGTCAAACAATCCCCGTTCACACGGATCTGAGAAAATATCTAAAAACACTGTATTCTGCTGCCAAGCCAGTAGTTGGCGATGACATGTAAAGAAACACTATGCGTCTGTAGAGTGGTGCAGGTATGATGTCAGAACACAGAAGAATAATTCGCTGCTATTTCCTTTGAGATTTTCCTGTGAGGTTTTGTTTGTTTTTTGTGTTAAATAAAGCCTGTGGTAAACATAACTTGACAATACTTTGACAATTTGTTCTACGACGTAAATTACACACCCATAGTGAAAAAGTGAATTTTGAAGCAGTGTTAATTTTTGAAAGCATACATTTTTAATAAGTAACGAGATAAGGCAGTTTGGTGTGAGTGTGAACATTGCAAAGCAAAACGTCAAAGTTTTGTCAGTTATGTTTAGCACAGGCTTTATTTTAATCAAATTGAAAAACCCCATTATAAAACCCTGTAGGAAAAACAGCAGCGAATTAGTCTTACGGATTCTGACGTCATACATGCACCACCCTATAGACTGAACATGTAATACGCATACGCATAACGTCACCACTTTCACTAATTCATGTTTTTATAGTTTACATGAAGACAATAATTGTATTGTTTTCAAAAACGTGCCTCTAAAATGCTGCTGTTCTGTAAATGAATGGCCAGAATGCATAAAGTATGTTCAGTTTTTAGTTGAAAATGTCATGTCCCTCTCAATGTGTCAGATAAGAGACATACAAAATGTTCAGAGCAGTGGGTCTCCAAGATGCTTAAACTCTACAGGTCCAGAGTAGAATCAAAGGTTATCAATTAAGCTAAAAGGGGAGGAGCCACCTTAATTCAAAGCTGTTCAAAATGGCAAAGCCAAGCACTAGTGTGTGTTGTGGCATTTGTGTTAATGTTTGTTAGAATGGAGCTCCTGCAAGGTCTGTTAGTGGTGTTTGTGCTTGTTGCATTTGATCTGCCTGATGCATGGGGAAGTTTGAGGTACAGTCAAAGTCCAAGAAGCATGAGGCCGATATCAGATCCAGCTTCCAGAAGTCCTGCCCGTTCTCCTCTAGGGCTCTGGAACCCTTTGCAAGTAGCTTCTCCGTTTCAGAGTCCTTTGAGTCCTGTCTCCAGAAGCCTTGCACAGGATCCTTTTGGTCTTCAGGAGAAGCAGCTGTTGCAGGGTCCAGTGAAGCCTTTGGATTGGAGGTATCCCATTGTTCCTGAGGTGCAGAGCGAGGTGGCGGTGGACTTCCAGTTGAGGCAACCCGTGACTCCCAGCAGTGTAGCGATTCAATGCAGCGAGAACCGGGTTCTTGTAGAGGTCCAGCAGGACTTGTTCAGCAATGGTCAGTTGATCCAGCCAACAGGTCTGTCTCTAGGTGGATGTCCTGTTGTTGGTCAGGACACTGAGTCTAGGGTGCTCATCTTTGAGTATGAACTACAGGACTGCAACAGTGTGTTGATGGTAAGAGCTTCTAAATCTTAATGGGTTATTTGTTGTGGTGGAGAATAGCCAAATTCTCTTTCAAGAAAAGTTGGTTAACTTGTTTGTCAGATTTGTGCTGACAGGGCAGCTAAGACCAAGTCCTGTCTCTTTAAATGGAGAAATCCTGAGTTTTCAAACTTCTTGCCTCTAAATAACCCTTCAAACCAACAGTCTGACACAAACTATCCCATAAATGGTATGAATGGTGCTTAAACAAGAATAACTTGTGCACTAATTTGTTTTTTTTTTTATATATATAAATGTATATAATAACCTGGAACAGCCAATGCACATGTTTAAGTTTGAGCCATGCACTTTTCTATGGCAACACTGGAGCTTCTAAGGACAGCTGTGGTGACTTTTGCCAATTGGCTCTTATTTAGGAGTTATTCCACCACGTTGCACAATGCACTTTCTCCCATTCAAAGTAATGCAAGTGCACCGTCTTTGGGATGACCCTCTTGGTAACCACAATCTCTTACAGATGAATGAGGATGAGCTTGTCTATACATTCTCTCTTACCTACACCCCTGAGGCACTTGCTGGTACTCCTATTACCCGGGCCGATGGTGCAGTTGTTGGCGTTCAATGCCATTATCAAAGGTAAGTGCTCTCTTTGACTTTCTGCACTGCTTGTGCAGATTTGAGACCATTTAATGTGTACCTTCACGAACCGCAGGCTTCAAAATGTAAGCGGTAATGCCTTGAGGCCAACATGGATCCCTTATGCCTCAACAGAGGTTGGCGAAGAAGTCTTGCTGTTCTCCCTGAAGCTCATGATGGGTTGGTGCAGGGTTTTTGTTTGGTTTTTAAATAAGCCTTTAATGTTGCAATTGTGGCTGTGCCTAACTTTTCTTTTTTTTTTTTTTTTTTTTTTTTGGTGTAGATGATTGGTCCTATCAGAGGCCTTCAAACTCTTACTTTCTGGGTGGCATTATTAACATCGAGGCTTCTGTGAAGGTGTACAATCACGTACCTCTGCGTGTGTTTGTGGACAGCTGTGTGGCCACTCAAGGACCAGATGTGAACTCCCTTCCAAGATATTCCTTCATTGAGAATCATGGGTAAGGTCATGGCACTTCATGCTATAGGACTCTCTTGTAACACGTTCGTCACCGAGTTATGGGTAAGGTCTAGTTGCTTGATGCTATAGTTGACATGAGTTCTTTGTAACCACTTCTCAGGTGCTTTGTGGATGCAAAGGCTACAGCTTCCAGTTCCTGCTTCATGCCTCGGTCCCAGGAGGACAAGATCCAGTTCCAGCTGGAGGCGTTTATGTTCCAGGAGGGCTACAGTCCTTATGTCTGTATTAAGAGTATCAGTTAATTTGACTTCTCTTCCCATCTGCTTTGGATTTGTGACCTCTTGTCTTTCATCCCTTGCAGATCTACATAACCTGTATTTTGAAGGCAACTATTGCTTCTGTACCAAGTGATGCTCAGCGCAAATCCTGTTCTTTCGCCAATGGGTATGATTCACTTCACTTTTTTTCTTTTTTTTTAAATAAACTAAGTCTTTGACTTGAGTATGCTCATGTTAAAGTTGCTGTGTATGATTTCTTGTTTACAGGTGGTTTGCTGCTGATGGAAACAACCAAGTTTGTGGTTGCTGTGACTCAACATGTGGTCCTGATGGTGGATTTGCTGCTTCTCCTTATGGAGGTTGGTAGCACTTCCCTTTCTAAGGTTGCTTTTGTTTTCAAGTGCTAATTATTTTTTTTTATTTATTTATTTTTTTTCTCTCTCCCCCCCCCCCCCCCCCCCCCCCCTCTAGGTCTTCAGTGGGAAGGCAAGGCATCACTTGGTCCTGTAATGGTTCAAGAGCAAAAGGCTGTTTCTCAATAAAACTGACATCAATTCTTGCATGTATCTGACTTGTCATTTTGCTTAATGTCTGGTTTAACTGCTTTTGACTCCAAATCAGTGCCTCGTTCTGCTAATGTGGTGAAATTGATTGTCCTTTTGCAAGTCCCATATAGCATGCAACTGTAGCACTACAGAAGTTTAAACCATTTTCTCAATGGGCAGCTTTAAGTTAGGAACCTTTTTAGCGACTGCTGTGAACTCCAAGGTTAATTGGTATATCCTCTGGAAGCTATCAGTTTGTTTAAAATTTTCAGTGTTAACAGCAGAATTCCTGGTGACGACATTACCCATATGCTCTTAAGAATCTGGCTAGCAAATCATTCCAAAAGATCTCTGCAGGAAAACCTTGTTCCACAAAGCACTATGGATGATGTAATTGAGCTGGTCCCCCTCATATTCCTGTGCTCTCATATATGCCTGTTAGGACACTTAATTTGTTTTATATAATTTCCACTGAAGCTTGATCACATTGAGCCCTAGTGGTTATACAGAACTAACTTCCTCCTTTCTGTTCTGTACTGATATCTATGAATCTCTGAGCTCAGGTGCTTTTTAGATGACATTAAGTTTGTTATGGACAAGCTGTCAGTTTCTTTATTGTAAAATTGGGAAAGGATGTAGATTAAAACATTCTAGTGAGTTCTCATTTGCTAGTGCAGTGGTTTTCAGTCCTGGTCCTAGGGACCCACTGATCTGCGCATTTTGTATTTGTCCCTTATTTAACACCTGATTCAGATTATCAGCTCATTCAGTGAGAGCTCCATTAACTGAACTAAGAATGTTTACACAACAATGTACTAAGAATGGAAATGTTTTGCGTACAGACGAAAACTTTGTCAAAACAATCCCCGCTCACGCGGATCTGTGAGAATGTCTAAAAACACTATTCTGCTGCCAAGCCAGTAGTTGGCGATGACCTGTTGTAAAACACTATGTGCCTATAGAGTGGTGCAGGTATGATGCCAGAACCCAGAAGACTAATTTGCTGCTATTTCCTTTGAGATTTTCCTGTGGGGTTTTATGTTTGTTTGTGTAAAAAAAAAAAAATGTGGTAAACAACTTGACAATACTTTGACAATTTGTTCTACAACATAAATTACACACACCCATAGTGAAAAAAGTGAATTTTGAAGCAGTGTTCATTTTTGAAAGCATACATTTTTAATAATTAACAAGATAAGGCAGTTTGGCGTGAGTGTGTACATTGCAAAACAAAACGTCAAAGTTTTGTCAGTTATGTTTACCACAGGCTTTATTTTACTCAAATTGAAAAACCCCATTATAAAACCCCATAGGAAAAACAGCGGCGAATTAGTCTTACGGGTTCTGATGTCATACATGCACCACCCTATAGACTGAACATGTAATATGCATACGCATAACGTCACCACTTTCACTAATTCATGTTTTTATAGTTTACATGGAGACAATAATTGTATTGTTTTCAAAACTTATACTTTGAAACCCTTTTTTTTTTAAAGTTTGCGTGATTAGGCCCCCAAAGCGCTGCTGTTCTGTAACTGAATGGCCAGAATGCATAGTGTTTAGTTTTTAGTTGAAAATGGTGTCATGTAAATGCCCTCTCAATGTGTCAGATAAGAGACATACAAATGGTGTGTTCCAAACGGGATATATCGCCTGGAGGGTAAACCCTTTGAAGGGATTAGGGCATAGGGATGAGCCCTTCCGAATGGAATGCAGGGAAAATGTTCAGAGCAGTGGGTCTCCAAAATGCTTAAACTCTACAGGTCCAGAGGAGAATCGAAGGTTATCAATTAAGCTAAAAGGGGAGGAGCCACCTTAATTCAAAGCTGTACAAAATGGCAAAGCCAAGCACTGGTGTGTGTTGTGGCATTTGTGTTAATGTTTGTTACAATGGAGCGCCTGCAAGGTCTGTTAGTGGTGTTTGTGCTTGTTGCATTTGATCTGCCTGATGCATGGGGAAGTTTGAGGTACAGTCAAAGTCCAAGAAGCATGAGGCCGATATCAGATCCAGCTTCCAGAACTCCTGCCCGTTCTCCTCTAGGGCTCTGGAACCCTTTGCAAGCGGCTTCTCCGTTTCAGAGTCCTTTGAGTCCTGTCTCCAGAAGCCTTGCACAGGATCCTTTTGGCCTTCAGGAGAAGCAGCTGTTGCAGGGTCCAGTGAAGCCTTTGGATTGGAGGTATCCCATTGTTCCTGAGGTGCAGAGCGAGGTGGCGGTGGACTTCCAGTTGAGGCAACCCGTGACTCCCAGCAGTGTAGCGATTCAATGCAGCGAGAACCGGGTTCTTGTAGAGGTCCAGCAGGACTTGTTCAGCAATGGTCAGTTGATCCAGCCAACAGGTCTGTCTCTAGGTGGGTGTCCTGTTGTTGGTCAGGACACTGAGTCTAGGGTGCTCATCTTTGAGTATGAACTACAGGACTGCAACAGTGTGCTGATGGTAAGAACAATTTGCTGAACTTGCCTTTAAATAACCCTTGAAACCAACAACAAAAGCTGACAAACATTCCATCACTGTGCTTAAACACTAACTCCTTTTTATGCTCTAATAGTGTTTTTATTCTGGAACAGGCAACATGCATGTTTAATCCCAAGTGCATGTCTCCTAAGCACTTACTATTTATGGCAACACCGGAGTTTCTAAGGGCAGCTGTGCAGATGTAAAATCTATGCTATTTAGGAGTTATTCCACCATATTGCACAATGAATTTTCTCCCTATTCATAGCAATACAAGTGCGCTGTCTTTGAATCAAGTCTTTGGGATGACCCTCTTGGTAACCACAAATCTCTTACAGATGAATGAGGATGAGCTTATCTACACCTTCTCTCTTACCTACACCCCTGAGGCACTTGCTGGTACTCCGATTACCCGGGCCGATGGTGCAGTTGTTGGCGTTCAATGCCATTATCCAAGGTAAGTGCTCTCTTTGACTTTCTGCACTGCTTCTTGTGCAATTGGGAGCATTTAATGTGTACCTTCATGGACCGCAGGCTTCAAAATGTAAGCAGTAATGCCTTGAGGCCAACATGGGTCCCTTATGCCTCAACGGAGGTTGGTGAAGAAGTCTTGCTGTTCTCCCTGAAGCTCATGATGGGTTTGTACTTTTTTTTTTTTTTTTTTTTTTTTTTTTAAATGTATAAATATACACGTATAAAACCTTTGTGATTGTGGCTGTGCCTAGAATGTCTTGTTTTGTTTTTTTGTAGATGATTGGTCCTATCAGAGGCCTTCAAACTCTTACTTTCTGGGTGGCATTATTAACATTGAGGCTTCTGTGAAGGTGTACAATCATGTACCTCTGCGTGTGTTTGTGGACAGCTGTGTGGCCACTCAAGGACCAGATGTGAACTCTCTCCCAAGATATTCCTTCATTGAGAATCATGGGTAAGGTCATGGCACTTGATGCTATAGGATGGTTTTTTGCTTTTTGTAACCACTTTGTCACTGTAGCATCAAGCAACTAGACTTTACCCATGGCTCTTAGTCGACATTCATGACTTGCTCTTTGTGATGACTTTGTTGTCAGGTGCTTTGTGGATGCCAAGGCTACAGCTTCCAGCTCCCGCTTCATGCCTCGGTCCCAGGATGACAAGATCCAGTTCCAGCTGGAGGCGTTTATGTTCCAGGAGGGCTACAGTCCTTATGTACTATGAATATCATGAGTTAATTTGACTTCTCTTCCCTTCTGCCTTGGTTGTGACTTGTCTGTGGTGTCTCTTGCAGATCTACATAACGTGTATTCTGAAGGCAACTATTGCTTCTGTACCCAGTGATGCTCTGCGCAAATCCTGTTCCTTCGCCAATGGGTATGTTGTACTTTTTATTAATTAAAGTTGACTGCTCATATTGAAGGTGCCATGTCCATCTGGTTTACAGGTGGTTTGCTGCTGATGGAAACAACCAAGTTTGTGGTTGCTGTGACTCAACATGTGGTCCTGATGGTGAATTTGCTGCTGCTCCCTATGGAGGTTGGTAGCTTTTGCACTTTCTAAGGTTGCTCTTGATATTTAAAGTGCTCTAACTTTTATTTATCTTCTCTCTCTAGGTCTTCAGTGGGAAGGCAAGGCCTCACTTGGTCCTGTAATGGTTCAAGAGCAAAAGACTCGTTATCAATAAAACCGACAAACCAGTTCTTGCTTATCTGACTTGTCACTTTGCTTCATGTCTGGTTGAACAGCTTTTGACTTGGAAAAAGTGCCTCATTCTGCCAGTGTTGTAACTGATAGTCCAACTGTACCTTTGCAAGTCCAATATGGCATGCAACTCTAGGGTTCCAAAAGTAAAACTGCATTCTTCATGGGTAACTTTATATAAGAGAATTTAAAAACCAATTTTGTTAACTCCAAGGTCTACTGGTTAGTTTCTGAAGCCATCAGTTTATTTTTTTTTTTTTTTTTTTTTTTTTTTTTACAGCATTCTTACCCATGATGCTCTTAAGAATAGCAAGCAAATCATTCTAAAAGAGCTCTGCAGGGCATTTATAAAACGCAAAATGAAACAAATGTTGACCAGTGATGTACAATATATTGGGAGTAAAAGTAATAACAGTTTAAAAACCCCTGCAAAAACCATTCAAGAATCCTTGTATCAGTACCTACAGCAACAAGACCTTGTCACTCACGCATGATCAAAAGCTAATGAGTGCTTTAAATTCACTCAAATTGATTGTCTAATATACCGAGCTCTGTAGCCCCGTTCTTATTGCCTTGGAAAAGTTCGGCTTAAAGTGTAGATACAACTTTGGTATTATGAAATGATGCCCCATATTTACCCAAAATAATTCCTAAAGAGCGTATACAGAGAAGTGTGTATTAAGATAGATCCTTGAGGGATACCACATGATAGTGGTGCTTTGGCTCTCCTATGTGAATTTTTTTTTTTTTTTTTTTTGAAACTGTGATTTAATCCAGTTAAGGGCATTTCCATGAATGCCCACAATTTTCATAACGAGAGAAAATCTGATCAATCGAATGCTGCTGTAAGATCTAAAAGTAGAAGTACAGTCAAATTTCCAACAAGGGAATTCCTTGTCCCATGAAGCACTGCAAGTAATGTAACTGAGTCTGTTCCCTATCATATTTTTGTGCTCTCAAAGCGTGTATATACATATTTTGTGACAATTGTTTATATAATCATCATCCAATGAAATATTTTAAATATTTATGGACAATCTCTAGTCTATCATTTGTTTGAGCTTTGGTGTGCTCACAGATCCACGAAACCAATTAAAAATGCTGTATTTTGCTGCCAGGCCAGTAGTTGCCAATATCACATTGTAAAGAAACACTATGCGCCTATAGACTGAACACGTAATATGCATGCACATGACATCACCGTTTTCACAAATTTGTGTTTTTGTAGTTTACACAGAGACAATAATTGTATTGTTTTCAAAAACGTACACTTTGAAACTCGTTACACATTTTTAGGCCCCCAAAACACTGTTGTTGTGTAAATAAATGGCCAGAATGCAAAAAAAGTTTTCAGTATTTAGTTGAAAATGGTGTCATGTGAATGCCATTTCAATGTGTCAGATAAAAGAGACACACAAAATGTTCAGAGCAGTGGGTCCCCAAGATACATAAACTCTACAGGTCCAGAGGAGAATCGAAAGTTATCAATTAAGCTAAAAGGGGAGGAGCCACCTTAATTCAAAGCTGTTCAAAATGGCAAAGCCAAGCACTAGTGTGTGTTGTGGCATTTGTGTTAATGTTTGTTAGAATGGAGCTCCTGCAAGGTCTGTTAGTGGTGTTTGTGCTTGTTGCATTTGATTTGCCTGATGCATGGGGAAGTTTGAGGTACAGTCAAAGTCCAAGAAGCATGGGGCCAAAATCAGGTTCAGCTTCCAGAAGTCCTGCCCTTTCTCCTCTAGTGCTCAGGAACCCTTTGCAAGTGGCTTCTCCGTTTCAGAGTCCTTTGAGTCCTGTCTCAAGAAGCCTTGCTCAGGATCCTTTTGGCCTTCAGGAGAAGCAGCTGTTGCAGGGTCCAGTGAAGCCTTTGGATTGGAGGTATCCCATTGTTCCTGAGGTGCAGAGCGAGGTGGCGGTGGACTTTCAGTTGAGGCAACCTGTGACTCCCAGCAGTGTAGCGATTCAATGCAGCGAGAACCGGGTTCTTGTAGAGGTCCAGCAGGACTTGTTCAGCAATGGTCAGTTAATCCAGCCAGCTGGTCTGTCTTTAGGTGGATGTCCTGTTGTTGGTCAGGACACTGAGTCTAGGGTGCTCATCTTTGAGTATGAACTACAGGATTGCAACAGCGTGCTGATGGTAAGAACTCCTAAATCTTATTCAGTGGTTGAGGATATCCAGAATCCCTTTCAAGGTGTGTCAGTTCACATGGCTGCTGTGTTTGACACACTTCAGGGCAGATATTTTTGGTATTCAAGACCAAGTCCTATATATTTAAATGGAGAAATCCTAAGATCTGATACCATTTGCTAAACTTGTGTATAAGTAACATTTATTTCAAACCAGCAAAAAAATCTGACACAAACTGACCCATAGTTGTTTAAGGCCTGTTCACGCCAAGAATAACTAAATCAGCATCCATACCAATGCATGATAACTTTATTATAAGCATGTGCTGTATTAAGTGCTTGTCCACCATTTTGGACAATGCACTTTCTCCTGTTCATTGTAATATGTGCACTGTCTTGGTATGTGATGCATTTGTGAGAATCCTCTTGTTTCAACTACTTTAATCTCTTACAGATGAATGAGAACGAGCTTGTCTACACCTTCTCTCTTACCTACACCCCTGAGGCACTTGCTGGTACTCCGATTACCCGGGCCGATGGTGCAGTTGTTGGTGTTCAATGCCATTATCCAAGGTAAGTGGTCTTTGACTTTCTGCACTGC
This sequence comes from Hypophthalmichthys molitrix, assembly GCA_037950675.1. Taxonomy (NCBI): domain Eukaryota; kingdom Metazoa; phylum Chordata; class Actinopteri; order Cypriniformes; family Xenocyprididae; genus Hypophthalmichthys; species Hypophthalmichthys molitrix. Next base: position 31,541,184 of record CM075508.1, read on the forward strand.
TTCTTGTGCAACTTTGAGACCATTTAGTGTGTACCTTCATGAACCGCAGGCTTCAAGATGTAAGCAGTAATGCCTTGAGGCCAACATGGGTCCCTTATGCCTCAACGGAGGTTGGTGAAGAAGTCTTGCTGTTCTCCCTGAAGCTCATGATGGGTTGGTGCAGTTTCTTTGGACCTTTGTTCTTGCAAACGTGGCTGTGCCTAAAATGGGCTTTTTTTTTTTTTTTTTTTTTTTTTTTTTTTTTTTGTAGACGATTGGTCCTATCAGAGGCCTTCAAACTCTTATTTCCTGGGTGGCATTATTAACATTGAGGCTTCTGTGAAGGTGTACAATCATGTGCCTCTGCGTGTGTTTGTGGACAGCTGTGTGGCCACTCAAGGACCAGATGTGAACTCTCTTCCAAGATATTCTTTTATTGAGAATCATGGGTAAGGTCATGGCACTTCATGCTATAGGACTTTTTGTAACCCTTTTGTCAGAGTCATTGGTAAGGTGTCGTTGCTTGATGCTATAGTTGACATGAGTTCTTTGTAACCACTTCTCAGGTGCTTTGTGGATGCCAAGGCTACAGCTTCCAGCTCCCGCTTCATGCCTCGGTCCCAGGAGGACAAGATCCAGTTCCAGCTGGAGGCGTTTATGTTCCAGGAGGGCTACAGTCCTTATGTATTTACTAAGAGTATCAGTTAATTTGACTTCTCTTCCCATCTGCTTTGGATTTGTGATGACTTGTCTTTCATCCCTTGCAGATCTACATAACATGTATTCTGAAGGCAACTATTGCTTCTGTACCAAGTGATGCTCAGCGCAAATCCTGTTCCTTCACCAATGGGTACTTTTTTTTTTTTTTTTTTTCCTCCTTCCCTTGTGACTTTACTGATGTTGAAGTTGCCGTGTATGATTTGTCTTGTTACAGGTGGTTTGCTGCTGATGGAAACCACCAAGTTTGTGGTTGCTGTGACTCAGCATGTGGTCCTGATGGTGGAGTTGCTGCTTCTCCCTATGGAGGTTGGTAGCGTTTGCTCTTGTAAGGTTGACTGACATTTCAAGTGAGAGATAGATAGATGGATATATAATATAATATAATTTTTTTTTTTCCCTTCTCTTTAGGCATTCAGTGGGAAGGCAAGGCCTCACTTGGTCCTGTAATGGTTCAAGAGCAAAAGACTCGTTATCAATAAAATTGAGGAATCAATCCTTGCTTGTATCTGACTTGTCACTTTGTCTAGTCAGGTTTAACTGCTTTTGACTTGGTTGTTCATTCTGTCCTTATGGGGAAACTGATTGTCTCAGACAGTACCTTTACAATTCCCATAACTGACTCTCAAAGCTGAAACTGTTTTTTTTGAGTTAAAGTAATGTAAGATTTAAGTGTATAATTTATATATTATAATATAGAAATGAATGAGGGTGGAAAAACATACTTCTGAAAACAATGCTTCTGAAAAATTGGGCTTTCACTCTTTATTGGAATCTTGGGTTGTCTTCCTATTAAACAGTAGGTAGTAAGTGACCTTTTAGTCCCCTTAGCAGCCTCAAATGGAATTGAGATCGTTGATTCTAAACATGTTTCCCAATACGCCCTTGTTGAGTTTGTGGACCGGCAGTGGGGACCTGCTGGTACATGCATTCTTTGAGATGAATAGGAATGCTAAATGATCAACTCCAGGTATTGTCAGAGAGTTTCCTACTTTTGGAGATTTTCCCCCACCTACACAATGGTTTGTTTATAGGGTGGGGTGTGGCTTTTGTTTTTTTGTTTTTTTTTTTTGGTTTTTTTTTGTTGCAATTAGAGTTCGGAATCAAGGGTGCCAAACTTGCAGAACCTGTACTGATGTAATTGGCTTCATCCATTTGTTGTGCCGCAGCAGGTCCATTCTACAGTAATCCTGAAAAATAGCTGATTGTGATGCTAGTCAAAGACAAGGTCTCGCATTGAACCTTTAATACGTGTTGACTGGAATTTAAGTATCCCAGTGAATGACCTTATAAAATGTTTGTGCATCACTTACTATATGCAACATCTCAGGCATTTTGTTTCTTGCATAGCACTGTTTCACAATGAATGTCAATCTTTGAGTTTAGGACCATTGGTTCTGATCCTGATGGATTTATTGCTTCTCAACAGATGATTTCCAATAAAAACACTCATGCTTAATGATTAAAAACAGACACAATTTGTTTTTAATGAGGTTTTAATTTCATAATTTCATTACTATATCATATAGTCTCAGGCTTTGAACCTTTAGTTTCATTTTTTTGCTTTTTGTTGCTCATGTCCTTTTTTCCCATGTTCACCTCCATGACCATGACCGTGTCCTTGCTGACCTTTCCCTTTCCCTTTGCCGTGACCCTTTCCATGCTTCCCCTGCAAGACATAGCGGTAAATTCAAAGTAACAGATGTCTGTCATTGAATCTGTTAAAAGTGCATTTTTTTTTTTTTTTTTTTTTTCACCATTTGAATTTTGTTTTTACCTTTTCACCTTCATCTCCTGAGCCCTATGAGACAGGAAATATGACAATATGATTAGCATAAAATGGAAAAGTTATTGAACTGTTTATGTAGAAGTGTAGAAAGAGTGTGTTATTGTCTTCATACCTCGGAGTGAGAATCCGAATCTGCACAATCCTGTTAATAAACAGCATGATCAGTGTATCATTCTTTAAAATGAACCTTTTTTTTTTTTTTTAAATTAATCCATAGAATTGCCATGCACAATTAAAAAGCATATTTGATAGGAAATGCAAATATCTCACCTTCTTTTGTTCTGCAGAAGAAATTAGGAAAACAAAAACACACATAAACAATTGTTCTCTGATGGCATTTAGTCAAAACATTTGGAAAAGTGTAAATGTAAAACACCTTGAACATTTAATAAAATGTCTTTTGATGCCACAAACAGAAAGATGTCAGTATATTTATATAAAATATCACTTACGTGGGTCACTCATGTTGAGATTGTCTGATATGCAAAAAGGCAGTAACACTGATGAATAAAAAAGAGCCATAAGTGAATTTTCCTTTGACTGCATGTTATATTTCAAAAGATAAATTCCTTGTTATAATCAGCAAATTAATTTTCTAAATGGACTGAATTATTTAATCTGTTTTGGTATCTGCGTCATCAAACAGAATCGTGCATTTGACAAATATCTCTCAGTCTTGTTGCAGCGAGTAAATGAGGAATGTCTTACCTCTTGTCTTGTCTTGCTCCTTCAGTGTGGAAGTGCGTTGTCTGGCTGTATTTATACTTCAGATCCACCCTCAGGTGACACGATACCTGTTCATCCGCACCCAAGAGTGGATAAACAAGTCTGTGTGTGTGTGTGCTCACATAAAAAGGGCTGATTGATAATTATTTTGTTAATATTGGCTGAATATTTTCTGGATATGCTAAAAATGTGTCTCAGATCACCTCTATTTTTGTGTGTTTCATGTATTTGAGTGAATGGCTGATGCACTGAACATTGGGTAACACTTTATTTTCAATAGTCCACTTAGTCATAAATAACTGTGCAACTATTTGTCAACTAGCAGTCATTAGAGTATTAGAAGACTGTCTGTTTAATATCTGCTAACACTTTATTTTGATGCTCCCCAACATAAGTAACTAGTAAGTGGACTATCGAAATAAAGTGTAACCAACACGTGATCAAAACGTGCAAGTTCCTCTAAAAAACAACTGACATAAGACATCTAATCTGTGCATGTATAAACACGTGAGTTTAAATGTAAAAGTTCTGATGCTGTAAAATGGAGTTGATTTTTTTTGCTTATCATCGGGAGAGGAATGTTATTGACCTATTAAAGCAGTCCGGATGGAGAAACGCCCAAAATATCTTGGCAGATTCACACAGACAGCAGACAGTTGAAGGAATCATAATTATGGCCTGCTTTTCCACTTCACTTCACAAACCAGAAAGTCGACAAAAGTCAGAAAGATCTTTTGAGATGTCAACCAAAGCAGTTTACATGCAAAGATGCTAGAAACATTTTACAAAATACACTCTCAGTAAAAATGTGTAAAAATTGTACATTTAGGGGTATGACGACTTGTCACTAGGGCAGAAGCCTTAAAAGGACATCTTTGTTTTTTGCTCTTTACCCCTGAAAGGTGCATATTAGAGGAGCAATTAAGTTAAATCTGTAAATCCTAAAATGTTGCTACCATTTTTTTTACGGTGAATTTCTGGAAACCACAGCTGCCGGTGTTTTTACCGTAAATTTAATGGATTTTTTTACAGTGTGAATTTTTTTTTTTCAATTATTACTGTATAAACTTTTAAATTATACATTTTTGAACTGTAAAATAGACAGTAAACTAAGTGCTGTCCCGTAAAACCTAAAAAGTTGCTACCGTATATTTTACAGTAAAGTTCTGGCAACCACAGCTGCTGTTTTTTTACTGTACATTTTATGGTGATTTTTTTTTTTTTTTTTTTTTTACAGTGAGGTACACCCATTCTTATTGGTATAAATTTAATCACTAGTCATATTCAGCATTAAAACTAAGTGAATGAAAAACAGAAAATGTGCTTTAAAAAGTATATGACATTTAAAAATGTCAAATAAAATGTAAAATGGTCATTTATATTAAAGAAAGAGCAGCATTTGTTCACAGATGGTGATTGCTTTGATATTTTATCTATTCAGACATGATTCAATGCAAATGTTTTTGGGTCACTGAATGATTTAACTCACTCATAATTTGCTACTTGAGATTAATGAGGAGTTTGATCTGAGTATCTGATTTTTTTGTTTGTTTGTTTGTTTTTACTTGATTTAAGCCATAAAAATGAATTTTGTTGATTTCTTGATTCAGCAATATATTTGACTTAAATAAAAACAGTTAATTTAGATGTTATCATTTTGTTTCAGAGCATGCAAAAGATAAATCACAAACAAGATCTTTTAAATATATATCTCCAGCACAGAGATTGAGACTTTTGCTCAACAGTGCCTCAAACTAAAGATTTACTAAGGATATTGATTTATGCTAAAGTTTGCATAAATTCACATGTGGGTGATTGTAATCTGACACTAGATGTTGAGCTTTAGAGCATTGAAAAAAAAAATGCTTGAACGCTTTATGTTTGTTTTATATTCTTTTGAAACATAAAGCATTCAAGCATTTTTTTTTTCAATGCTCTAAAGCTCTGTGTTTGTAAAGGTGTATGAAGAGTTGCATAAAGGCTTGAACACCCGTCATCTATAACTGATTTAATAAAGCTTGTTAATAAGCAGATCCACAGGAGAAAATGTGCTTAATTCTCATGAAATATAAAATAAAATAGGCCTCTTTTTATTTATGCAAAATGAAGGTCTGGTTTTACAGGGCTTAGATTAAAGTGGTGGTTGATTATGATTTCACTTTTTTTAACTTTAGTTAGTGTGTAATGTTGCTGTTTGAGTTACAACTGGAGTATCTGCAAAGTTACAACGCTCAAAGTTCAGTGCAAAGGGAGATATTTTCTTTTTAAGGACTACAACAAACGGCTGGTAGGGACTACAACGAGCTTCTTCCGGGGTTAGTGACATCACAAACCCCAAAATTTACATAAACCCCGCCCCCGAGAACACACAACAAAGGGGGCGGGGCCATGTTGGGCTGCTTTAGAGAAGAGGAAGAGTTGTTGTAGTAGAGTGTTGTTGTCATGCCGTCATTTTACACCGGACTGCTTCACAAACGAGGGTCAATTCAACATTAAAGATTAACATGACGGCACGTGCTAGTCTGTGAGTTGAATCAACTCCACAGCAACTACATAAATTTATCCACTAACCATTCAGAAACGTCTAAAAGTTGTAACTTCTTCCTGAGTCTCTCCATCAGTGTCGACTCCGGTTTGAACAATGTAAGGATGAACACCGTCGTCATTTTGGCTGCGTGAGATTCTCCAGCTTTGTTGTTGTTGAGCAACCGAAGCGTGAGCTGTTAAAGCTCCGCCCTCTTCTGGAAAGGGGGCGGGAGCAGCAGCTCATTTGCATTTAAAGGGACACACATAAAAACGGAGTGTTGTCACCCAAATAGGGGCAAATTTGACAAGCTATAATAAATGATCTGTGGGGGATTTTGAGCTGAAACTTCACAGACACATTCTGGGGACACCAGAGAGTTATATTACATCTTGTGAAAGGGGCATTATAGGTCCCCTGGCTTTAAGCCAGGATTAGTTTAATTAGTAGCTAACATTACTGGTGTGCATCTTGAGACAAAACAATGGCACTGACATATTTTAAGATATGTCTGTGCACGTTACTTTCAGTTAAAACAGCTCAAACATGCATTTTAGTCTGGGACTAGACTTAAACCTTATCTGTGAAACCAGGGGATAATTTTATTTTTTTCATTTGATTTTGACTTGGATGCATTTCTGACAGGTTTTGTGAGATTCGCCTTGTTAAACTTACTTATGCAAGGTTCTTATTCGAACATTTTTCCTGTAATTATTTATGTAGAGCACATGACGATGATGTCACATCACTTTTAACTAGGTTATCCAGCTCCATGCCAAGAAGGTGCAAGTTCTAGTAATCCTTAAAGACCAGAACACAACAGGTTTGGTCATGATTATCATCACAGAACATTGACACGCACATCGAGAGGTGGTTGCTCAGAGCCCACTTCTAGGTTTTAAGATGTAAAAATCCCTTTAAACAACAAAAGTCAGTTCCTCACATTGTACCTCCAGGAAATTACATCATTTTTTATGGGGAAACAGCAGCACACACATCAGTAATGATGAGTTCGGTGATGCAGTGTTATAATGCACCATTGTAGTTTTTGTTAACATTTTAAATGACATAAATCAGTTTGATAAGATCATCAGATGTTCAAAAATATGAAGATAAATAATTGCATAGATAATTATGTTCAGGTGCAGTTATAAAAATATTCCTTAAAAACAACGCAAGCATATTCAAAAGCATATTCTAGTCATGACTAGTGAAAGTTGATAGTCTGGGACTCTGGGAGGAGCATGAGTCACTCCTTTAACACCTCACACGCCTCGTCACATCTGATTGGTCGGTCAAAAGGGGCTCGTCTGATCAGCATCAAACCGGCTACTATTATGAGCTTTAGTTTTATTTTTAATATTTGTACATTTGTACTACGCCTAAAAATGTTTGATACTCATGAAAAGTGGTTTAAATGTGTATTTATTTATGCTTTTCTTTTCTTTTTCTTTTTTAAATACTTGTTTATAATTAATTTTAGAATATAAAATTTAAGATCACCTTTTTAAACAATGTAAAACATGACATTAAAATCCCAAAATACAATAAAAAAACATTTTAAAAATCTCTTAATGTCACATCTGCAAACCCAGTATATCCAGATAAATAAATGCATAGCCATTTTGCTCACATTGTTCATGGGTGGTTTTAAAGCTTAAGTGTAGTGTTTAATACTGAATGCAACTACTATCACTTTAGTTATCTTATATGTTGTTCAGAGATATGTGCTTTGCATTTTGGCTTTATGAGAAGGCACAATGGTATCTCGGTGTAACATGAAGCCACAGTCACATAATGGCCTTCATACACAATGTGGAGAAGTGGAGATCAGCGGCCATGAGGGAAAACACTGGTTAGTTTTCCCTCGAGCAACAGGTGTGCTTTACGCTCGGCGTTTCAGGTGTGGACTGATGTGACTGTGAAAACATGCGTAATTACTGGCTGCAGATTTATGGATAGGACAAACCTGGTTTCACTGACATATATCTTGAACTAAACCACCTATGCAGAAAAACTGTTTGATCCCGCAGGCAAAGTCACTTTTATATGTTAATGTGCACTTTAGACTTAATGACCAAATAATACAATTCCTTGGGAGAACTAAAACTGAGTCAATATTTGTCAGATAAAATGAGACGAAGAGCACTGAGCTATATGAAAGTGCGTAGCAGCTCAGATCACGTGGTTTCGCACTTTCGTCACTGAGCAGCAGGTGGCGCCAGATCTGAAACACAGCGATGTTAGTCACTCAAGTCAGATTCAGGCCTTCAGACTGCCAGTTATGAACTTAACATGTGTTTTATACCTGGCTGGCAGGTAAGCGGACTCACATCCACCCTGAATGCGGGTTTGTCTGGTTATTTTATTATAACTTTTGATTTTCTCTTTTAATAGTGTTATAAAAATGCTGCCTGACAACAAACGCGTTTACAGCACAAACAAACACAACATAAACCAGTTGTCAAATACGTGATTTATGAGCAAGAAATTAAACTCTATCTCAGATTAAATGTTTCATATGTACACAAAATATATCTTATTGTTATTTTTGTTTTAAAATACAGTGATATTTTGAGCAGTTTTAAATGTTTTAATCTTTAACAGGTTGTTAAACCATGGTAACCACAAATTAACCATAGTTTTGCTACACTAGCAATAGTTTAACCATGGTATTTGTATTAAAACTGGTTATACAAATGGTAAAAAATCCGCCAAAAAGGCGGGTTACTACATTTTTACTATAATAAAAACATGGCTAATTTTCGTAAGGACTGCAAAACCCTGCTAAGAAGAATAATGTGAATTTATGTTGAGTTTTAAACATGATTATGTGTTTTTGGTGATGGTTTATTGCTTTAGATATTGAGCAGGAAGGTTACAGCCTAGTACCACTGAAGTACTGTTGCTTTACCATGGTAATATGATGGTAAATATATATATATATATATATATATATATATATATATATATATATATATATGTGTATGATATTTACTGGTACTATATTTCAAATACAATGGAATTTCCATGTACAAAATACTACCGTGAAATATGGGGTGAATTCAGGGTTACTGGGACACTTTGACATTGAGATGTCTTGGAAAAAGTGTCCTGAATTCACCCTTCATGAATATACTGTGTCCGTTCAGCTGAGGTTCTTTATGTTTTCTGCCAGTGATCAAGTTTGTTTTTGGATCATTTTGATATATGCTACAAATGCACATTGCCAGTCTTTTTATATACACATGAACTGTCATTGTTTCTTACAGCTGAGAAACACAGAGCGCGAGGAATCATCATCATGCAACACCAAGACCATCTCTTCATGTTCATGGACTTCTATGAGGACAAACACTATCTGCTGGACGACGAGCCTCATGTGAGTGTTTGAAACACTTTTTTGTTGTGTTCAGATTCAGATCTTGATTAATGTAACCAAACTTGTTTATTAGTATGGCTTGCTTCACTTAAAGTCGGCATGAAATGGAAGTTGCGCTATTCTATCTGAGTGAAACGCTTCTCAAACAAGAACAAATGTAGGGCGGGGCTTGATTTTGTCTGTGGGGGGTTGATTGATTGGATGGTTGTGGTTTGCTATTGGTGGATCTCATGTGAGTGACAGGTTGCCCCGCCCTCATTATCAGAGAAGAGAAGAGATGTCGCTGCAAAAGGGAGGGGAAGTTATTTTGATTAAAGATGACAATGAATTTAAAAATAGTGATGTATAATAATAATAAATACCGCAATTTTCCATAAAAATCTCAATGGTTTTGCACAAATCGCCTAGGCTGTGTGACATATTTTAGCTTCAAAACTAATAAATTCACCAAATGATGACAATTTTGGGGAACTGTTCATTCTAAGCTTAGTTTAACTTCAATGTGTAGAATATTGAATATCGATAAAACACGTCGTCAAATTATATTTGAATGGATTATTGCCTCTTCCATAGACATCAGTGTATATTTTACAAACTATAAATGTTTTTGCTAGTACTTATATATATTTAAATCCGTATCTGGCTCGGTGTCAGCCCAAGCGAGAACACAGATTTAAATTTAGCAGTTGATCACATGACGAAATGAGTGTTTTAATCACATTGGTGTGATTAAAGCGTTAATTATCAAATGTAAAAATATTATTTTTTGTGTTTTGGAAGCTGCATTCAAATCAATTTGGCTCAAAAACCTGATGGGATTTTGATTTCATAGTGACTTTAATGCCCACTTAAACAGGAGGAGACCATCTGATTTACTTTTAGCACCTACTTTTATTCATTTTGCAAAAGCTTTTATCCAAAGTGACTTATAAGTGAGGAAAATCACAAGCAAATTTTCATAAGAGACAAATAATATTTGCAGTACGTAATGCCAAGTTTAAAGTATAAGTTAGTTTATGATCGTGGATTAGTTAAGTACTTGAGGAAGAGGCGTGTCTTCAGATTTGCATATCTAATGGACATGCAAAGTAATTGTTGGATTTAAAGGATTATTTCACTTTTAAATGAAAATTAGCCCAAGCTTTACTCACCCTCAAGCCATCCTAGGTGTATATGACTCTCTGATAAACATAATCTCAGAAATATTAATAAATATCCTGATGCATCTGAGCTTTATAATGGCAGTGAACGGGACCAACGAGTATGAGCCGAAGAAAGTGTCTCCATCCACATCCATTCATCATAAACATACTCCACACGGCTCCGGGGGGTTAATAAAGGCCTTCTGAAGCGAAGTGATGCGTTTGTGTAAAAAAATAAATAAATCCATATTTAACAAGTTATGAAGTAAAATATCTAGCTTCCACCAGACCGCCTTCCATATTCAAATTACAAAAAAAACGGAACCGGCGTCACGTCAGTTACACTTTTTCCGTAAGTTGAATAGGGAAGGTGTACAACGTAGCGTAAGCTTTTTGAACTGCAAAAGATTTACACTTAAGTAAGTTGAATACGGAAGCCGGTCTGGCGGAAGCTAGATATTTTACTTCATTACTTGTTAAATATGGATATTTTTTTATTAAAATCAGAGACCTTTATTAACCCTCCGGAGCCGTGTGGAGTGCATGTTTATGATGGATGGATGTGGAAAGAGGCACTTTATTCAGCTCATACTTGTTGATCCCGCTCACTACCATTATAAAGCCCGAGTAATTATTTAATAAAATATCTCCAAGAGTATTTATCAGAAAGAGGAAAGTCATATACACCTAGGATGGCTTGAGGGCGAGTAAAGCTTGGGCTAATTTTTATTTGAAAGTGAACTAATCCTTTAAGTAGTTCATTTCTATGTCATTGATCTTTATGCATTGGATTTTTTTAATTGAGATGAATCCACCCAAACAAATGACTCCTATTAGCCGAATCGTCTTAATGAATCATTCGAAATGATTCACAGAAAAAGAAAAAAAAACCTTAAAGCATGTCAGGATGTGTAATTGGCTATTATTTAGCATTTTTATGATTTCATTAATTATTAACTTCGTCAACCCTGTTTTATGGGTTTGAAACAACATGAGCTTTAATATTATTTATGAACTTAATATTTCAATATTTTAACAACACATTTGCATGTTCCTTAATGACATGCAGGCAAACAAATAAATTATTTCATCTTTTCTTTTTTTATTTATGTAGCATTTTTATGATTTAGTTAATAGCTTTTCATCAACCCTTTACTGTGTTTGAATTTGAATCAACATGAGTGAGAGTAAATGATAAAAAATGTTATTTTTAGTTGAACTTTTCCTTTAAATAGACAAGTGAGAGTGTGAAAAGGGAGTTTTTCCATAGTTTATTGGGCCAAAATGTGCTCATAGTTGAAGAAACACTCTTAAATGTATTGTTTTCTAAATCTCATTCTGAGTACTGTTATAATAAAGATGACATATTGAGAGTCATAAAATGAATTGTTTTCAGGGGTATGACAGCAGACGTGGGTGGGTGGGGGAGTGAGGGGTAATTTTAACTATGAGCGAGAGCTTTAGTGAGAGAGAGAGAGAGAGGCTGCAGTGTACGGGTGAGCGGCGGGATCCGTTAGCAGGGCTTTTCTTTGCGTTCAGAGATCTTGGCTCGCAGCCCAACTGGCGTTTTTGTAATCAAGGCATGATCCGGGACTCCATGCGCTTCTTCCCCGAGCCGCGTCGGCTGCTTGCCGTTTGGAAGGATCCCAGATTTCCCTGCTGACATGAACAGAGCTGTAAGTGCCACTGTTTCTCATTCTTCCACTAGCTTACTCTTTCGTGCACATCTTTGCTCTTCTCTGGATCCTGCTCGTTCCTTTTTCAGCAGTCTGGATGAGAATGGTAGGCTGCAACTAACGTGAGCTTTCTGTCAGACGGGCATTTGTCTGAAGAACGAGGCCTTGGTTTGGGCACAGGAGCGTCCGTCAGCTTATAGTTAGAGCTATTTGACATGTGATTTGTACAGATGAGTGGGAAGCGCAGGAAGCGGCCGCTGGAATGTTCCCTGTCCTTTTGCAGCATTGATGATTCACGTTGGCTCGTATTGCACTGGATTTTCTTGGGTGTTTGTACCTCCGCGAGGTTTGTTTTGGTCCCCTGACAACCGAAGTCACTGTGAGTTCCTTGCGCACTTGCCTCGCAATCTGTTACACTCTTAAAAATAAAGGTTCTTTTTTTTGGAATCAGTGGTTCCGTGAAGAACCTTCAACATCCATGGAACCTTTCTATTGCACAAAAGGATATTTATAATGGAAAAAGGATCTAAAACACTAAAAATGTTTCGTTTAAGAAACCTGATCCCTGAAAGGTTCTTTGGGGATCCAAAAATAGTGCTTATATTTCACTCCCTTATGAAAACTTTAATTTTATTTTTAAGTGTGCATCATAAGTGCATTAAATGCCATGCGATTTGCTTTCTTATGGCGAACACAAAAGAAGATATTTTGAAGAATGCTTAAGCAACTGTTTTCCATGTGATACATAATTAAGATTATACTTTTCATTACTTGCACTGTAAACCTGAATAAGTTGGGCTAACTCAAAAAATTAGAGGTAATCAACTACATCAAATTTTTTGAGTTATGATGTTCCCAAATTTAAGTAAGCAGAACTATCAAGTTTTGAGTTTGTAGTACTCATGCATGTTAATTGCTCCCAACTAGAAGTTTTTGGAAATCAAATGAGTTATTTACTTCACTGTAAACTTATGCTTTCCTGTAGCTCAGTGGTTAGAGCATGGCACTAGCAATGCCAAGGTCATGGGTTCGATCCCAGGGATTGCACATACTCAGATACAAATGTATAGTATAATGCAATGTAAGTCGCTTTGGATAAAAGCGTCTGCCAAATGCATAAATGTAAATGTAAACTGAAAAAAGTTGTCAGAACTCAAAAAACGTTGAATGAGAGTTTTTTTAAGTTAAGAAACTCAAAGTTTTAGTAAGATTTTATTTTGTACTCATTTTTATTGTTCTTAACTTGAAATATTTGAGTACACAAATTTATACATTTAACTTAAAATTATCTCTAATTCAGAAAATGCCAACTTGCTAATTTGCTAACATATTGACAAAAGCATGCTGGGAAATAGAAATCCCAGCCCAGTTTCAGTTGAACTTAAGTTTGTCTAAATGAAAAGAAATGAGTTCATACAACTCAAAACAATGAAACAGTTCAGTTTAATTGAAATATGTCAGTGCTGTGAACTCAAGAGAAAAAGAAAGTTTTAAATACTCAAAACAGTCTAATTTAACTAAACTAATTTGTTTAAGTTTGTCCTAGCGTTAGGGTTTACAGCGTATACTATTCGTTTATACTGCATTTAAGCTCCTACATTGAAAAAAAATTGGTGTAGAAACAATTTTCACACAGAAATTGCTTGTAAATTTCACAAATAATTATAGAAAACAGCGAATTGAATTTAGTATAAACACTGAAATACAGTAGTATTGTCTTGTAAAATGTAAACTTAGTTTTATTTACAACTTCGAAAAATCATTTTTTTACAGTGCACTATATATTTCAAGTCTTCTGAAGTCATATGATGCTTTGTGAGAAGAACAGACAAAAATTTAAGTCATTATTCACTGAAAATCCTCTCTGCTGTAGCTCTAAAATCTTATTCGCAGCAAATAATGACTTTATGATGGTGCTTGTGTGTCTTTTTTGGAGCTTTTCAGTAAATTTCACCATCCACTGCATTTTTGCTTCCATGTTCCAAAGAAAAAATAAAGTCAGATGGGTTTGAAACAGCATGAGGGAGTAAACGATGACTGGATGTTTATTTAATGGTCTGTGCCCGTAACACAAAGTGGTTTCAGCCACATTTGAATTATTAGTCTGGGTGTTTTTCCCACAGAGGGCCTGCAGACATCTCTGTACTCTGCATAATACGCTTACTAATGTGTGCTTCGAGAAAAAGGAATGCTGGGAATCTTAACAAAGTTAAGATGTTTGGTGTCATCAGTAGCAGAACTTATTCTGCTGATATTAACCAATCAGAATCCTTCATGCAGAATTTAAAAAATGTCACATTGCAATGAATGGGAATCTATTTACTGGTGTCAAAGTTTTTCCCCTTTGTAATTTTAGGTATGGAAAACGGTTAGTTTTTTTCTCCAAACTTTTTATCAAGGCTGGTCCAGCTGCTGAATAATGAGTGTGCGTTGATATGTAAATTTATGCAATCATATGTTAATGAGCTCATGGTCGTGATGTCATGACCATTTTTGCAGTTTAGTTTCAATAAATGATCTGAAAAGTCCTGTTTACAGATATCTAGAAGGCTGGATGGCAGATAAAATGCTGATGTACAGTTTAATGACAGAACAAAAACACAAAATTGCTGAGTTTAAATCAACAATTATTTTACACTCTTTTTACCCAGTATTTGAAAACAGAGATTGTGCACAATTGAAATATTCAGATGACTCAGTATCAGCTGATATCAGACTGTCCAGGTTTGTAAGGTATGCAAACACTCGAGCGCAGCGGCTGCATGTGTTTCAGTGCGTTTGCATGAGTTTTGAGTCATGAATTTCACAGAGAATCTCTTCACATGAAGTGAGCGCAGGATAACCAAAATATTGTAATACCGTGATACCGTAAATGCATGCATCAACTGCAACCGCGATGTTTTTGTGTTTTTTTTTTTTCCATAAGGCTATGCCCTTCTTGTTTTACACTTCACGGCATGTATATTGAATGTTAATGTGAATGTTAATTCATTGTGATTTGTACAGAGGCTCGTAGATTTGCACTAAACAAGCCTGAACAGACAGTGAGTGAGAAAGAGAGATTGAGAGAGTGTGCGATTACCTGCATCTCTCCTTCTTCAGGCCAAGTCATATATTCGTGAAAAAAATCATTTTTCCATGTCCGAAGAGGAAAGCAGTGTCTTTATCGTAGCATCATTTCAATATTTAAGAGTATGTCCCATGAGTGGCGTCAGCGCTGGTCAATGCATTGAATCAGTGCCATTGGCCTCTATGAAGTGAAGCATCAGCTTCAGCATTTCCCCGGCGACACATTGCTGGTTGGTTGAGTCTTGTAAAGTGGCGTTCAAAGTTAAAATAATTAACAACAAGCTTATTGTCAGGTTTATGTTCTGTTATGTGGACCCTTATTTTGACATTTTGTTCTATTTCTTTTAGTTCCTGTTTCCCTGCTCTGTTTAACTCACTTATCGTAACTCTTATTTAAAAAAAAAAAAAATAAAAATAGGGCTGGGTATTGACACAATTTTCACAATTCGATTTGATTTCTATTCACATGCTTGCGATTCGATTTCGATATCGATTATTTTGGATGTAGTATATAAGATACAGTACATGGCAAATTTTCTAGAGGAAAAAAGTCAACTAATGCTGTAAACTACACATGGGGGTCAGTTGGTCCTACATTACTATAATGACGTGATACGGATTTCGGTAAGTTGTACTGTATCTTTTAAAATGTTTATTCATGTTTATTTTGCGCTGTAACTGGTATTAAAGCGGAGGAGAGGATGTTCACATGCGCTCCATGCTGCCGCTTCTCTTTAACTGAGCTGCGCTACAGCGATCCGTCACGCCACATTAAAGAGCACCAAAACGGTATTTATTTTTTTTATCTCATAATAAGATGGACGTCATTTGAGACTTTGCTTCATATCAAAAGTACAAAGCACACAGATTATTGAGATTTATTAGTAAGAGGCGCGCTGCATGTTCTGTTCATTCATCAACTGAAAACAGACTAATCGATTCTTGGGATTTAAGAATCGATATTGGTTCGTAAAAATGAGAATCGATTAAAATCGAGAAATCGATTTTTTTTTTTTTTTTTTAAAGATTATATATTTAACAGCGCTCTCAAAATTAGCGCATTAATGTGCTATTGAGTTCTTTTCTACGCTTGGACAATGAATAACACACAGAATTATGCCAATATGCCCGTTTTGTCGAGTATCCTCATAAGAGCAGTCTTAAATGAGTTAAATAACATCTTAAATGAACTTGAAGGGTTGTGAGAAAATGAGATGCGCGTCATGTTCGGCAGCAGCAGCTCTTAAAGTCACAGCAGCCTAATAAACCAGTTGCTGTGATGTCGGTCATTAATGTTCATCAGAGAACAAAGGTAACAGAAAATTGTAGCTTTAAATAGGATTAATCTATATTTAATTTATAATTTATGTAGTGAAAACTGTAAAGTGCCTGATAGCTTTATTCAATTTCAGTATATTTCCTACCTGTTAGACCGGAAGGAAGGCCACAGGTAAATATGGGTTTATGCAAAGATTGTTTTAAGTTCACTTAATTTAAAAGATTTTTTTTAAAGCCTAATAAATGTTGAAATTGATAGCTTTCAGTTATAATGCAATGTTGAATGTCTATAATTAATGATTAAAGCTGCAGTCCGTAACTTTTGAGTTCAAAATTTACAGAATTTATATAATGAGCGAGTACATCATGAATCCATTTGCCAAACCGTGTTTTTGTCTTACCCAGAATCACTACAGTACATCTATAGTAAGTGTTGGTACACTCTACAATAAGGTCTCATTTGTTTTTACAGCTTTTAGAAGTATTGTTTATTAATCATGTTAACTAATGTTAACAAATGTATTATATCTGTGGTTACAATTGTTCATGAGCTCATTATATAATGCATTATAAGGTGCATTACAAGGCTTAAATAATGCATTAAAATACTTTTATAATGCATTATATTTAAAGGCTTCAAGTAAAGTGCTACCACAATGCTGCTTTGAATGTTTTGAAATACAGCGTTTTCTGGGTTTAGTGGAGCTCAGTGGGCGATTTCAACTCGAACCTCAGTTATTAGAGCTGTGAAATGACTTAATTGTCGATGAAGTAACAATTAGCGCTAGTGAAGACATGCTTGTTTTAATAAACACAGCTGACAACCCAGGATATTATTTAGTCTTTTATTAGAGGATCAGTCCTGCCCATGGGTCTGCAGCAGTTGTCCTGTGTTTGAAGGGATAAAAGCATCTTCCAACCTCGAGGAATCTCTGTTTTGAGCTGAGATCTGACTCTATTCTCTCTCAAATCTTTGCAAGCCTCTTCAGATCCAAATTTACTCCGTGTAGGAGTCGCGCTGGCCTGGAGTCAGTCGGGTTATCTCACCGCAGTGCTGCCGCAGGCGCTCTGGCTTTCAGGCCCTGTCTCTAAAAACCCACGGATGCTGAGAGATCTTGACGTTTGATGCCTGATTTTACTGTCGTATAACACTGACATAGTGATTAAGATGCTGTGCTAAACGTAACACAAGCGTTTTCTCTTCAGCTGTGCTGTGTAGTCTTCATTCCCCTGGCGAGTCCAGCACGTGCCCTTCTGACTACTCTGCATCCATTTAAAGCGACTACAGTAGTTTAGCGTGCTGTGAATATACTGCTGCATCAAACACATTTCAACCTTCATATAGACTGAGCTTCAGAAATAAAAGCAATGCACTACACTTCCGCGTTCTACTTATTACTACTCAGGAGTTTCTGTTAAAGGATTAGTTCACTTCAGAATTAAAATTTCCTGATAATTTACTCACCCCCATGTCATCCAAGATGTTCATGTCTTTCTTTCTTCAGTCAAAAAGAAATGAAGGTTTTTGAGGAAAACATTCCAGGATTTTTCTCCATATAGTGGACTTCACTGGGGTTCAACGGGTTGAAGGTCCAAATGTCAGTTTCAGTGCAGCTTCAAAGAGCTCTACATGATCCCAGATGAGGAATAAGAGTCTTATCTAGAGAAACCATCTGCCATTTTCTAAAAAATTAAAAATGTATATGGGTCATTCCGTGTCAAATCAACCAGAGGTCCCCGGCTCAAATTTTTGATTTTGTTAATATTTCCTGTAGAAAGACAAACATAAATGGTGATGAAAGCCATAATATTAAATGTCACAGATGTATATTTACTGAGTAATCCACTATTTTGAGATTTGGAGCCAAATTAGAGGGCTGTAAAAATGACTTTATAAAGATGGCAGCATCACTGTTGAACTGCAACAGTGACAGTTCAAAAATGGGAAAAAAAGCACTTTTTATGTTTTTTCCCTCGAGTTGTCATGCCTGTAACTCTAAAAGTATTCAAGATATCTTAATATCCTTCTAGATTCTCATTCTTAATAAACTTTTCTTTCGGTATGCAAAGTGACCCACGTTTGGTTTTTGACCACTGAAAATGTGAACAATTTACCAATTCACTCATGTAGCCGCATTAAGATCTCCATTTCTCTGGGATTGAACTATCGAGAGCCTTTAAAATGAAGATACCACAAGGGAAGTTTGTTAAGAACCAGAATCTAAAAGAATATTAAGATATCTTTAATACTTCTTGAGTTACAGACATGCAAACTTGAGGCAAAAACACAAGAAGTGCTTTTTATCATGTTTGAACTGTCACTGTTGGCATATAATGAAACAAATATTGATAAAGTCAACAGATTTTACTAATAGATCTACAAATCTCTGTGTAAAAATAAAATAATGATGCTGCCATCTTTATAAAGTCATTTTTACACCCCTGTAATTTGGCTCCAAATCTCAGGTGAAAATGGTCATTTTGACCCCCTCTACAAAATAGTGGATTACTCAGTAAATGTACATCTGTGACATTTAATATTTCGCCTTTCATCACTATTTATGTTTGAAAAAATATTAACAAAATCACAAATTTGAGCCAGGGACCTCTGGTTGATTTGACACGGAATGACCCTTATACTTTTTAACCACAAATGCTCGTCTTGCACTGCTCTGTGATGCTCCACGCATTACGTAATCATGTTGGAAAGGTCACGTGCGACGTAGGTGGAAAAACTCCATCTCATTTTCTCCTCCAACTTCAAAATCGTCCGACATTGTTGTTTTACTTTTTGTAAAGGGTGTTTGACAGTCTTTGCACGTTCGCTTTGTAAACATTGGATCGGTACTTCCTCCTACGTCACGCGTGACCTTTCCAACATGATCACGTAATGCGTGACGCATCACAGAGCAGTGCAAGACGAGCATTTGTGGTTAAAAAGTATATACATTTTTATTTTTTTTAGAAAATGACCAATGGTTTCTCTAGATAAGACTCTTATTCCTCGTCTGGGATCATGTAGAGCTCTTGGAAACATTTGGACCTTCAACCCGTTGAACCCCAGTGAAGTCCACTGTATGGAGAAAAATCCTGGAATGTTTTCCTCAAAAACCTTCATTTCTTTTCAACTGAAGAAAGAAAGACATGAACATCTTGGATGACATGGGGGTGAGTAAATTACCAGGAAATTTGAATTCTGAATTAAACTAATCCTTTAAGAATTCTGGCATAAACATGTTAATTATATATCAGTGAAATGATTGACAATGAAAAATGGCAGAATAGTGATTATAATATATTTAATACAAATAAATAAAGGTTCGTACTGATCTTATTCATGAGGTCTCACACTTATTGTGTGTTGGATTAAAACTTTATTCCGTTGAGTTGGAAACGCCATGATGTGCATAAATTCTAAAAAATGTGCATCAAAAACGTATGAAGCGGATTAATCTTTTATCCGATAAGAAGACGTGCACATAAACTACAATGGAAACACATTTACCGAATAAATCCCTCAAAACCTCATGTGACTTTGCCTCAGCAGAAGCTTTGATTGGATAACTGGACTAACCAGCGGACCAATCGCATCACAGCGTCTCAAATGTTCCCGAACACAAGAGAACATGACAGCTATTATTGTGTTTTGTCTGCCGCTCTGAGACGAACTTATTTATGATGGAGGAAAAAAGAGACCAATTGCAGCAACTTGCATTTTTATTACTGATATTTTGCGCCAGTTTCACAGGAAGTGATGATTTTGTTCTCTTGAACACATGAAATGGAAACGCTGCTATATTCACAAATGTTTTTTGTGATATATTCCAGTTTTGTGCATAAATTAAATTCGCAACTTTGAATGGAAACATAGCTAATGAAAAAATGAATACGACCATAAATATTAGTTTTAAATGTTTACATTTGTAATGTAATTATTACTATAGGATATTATTTTTCTTAAATATTTTTATTGACAATAGTAGTATTTCTTATTTAGTATTTTATGTCTTTTTATATAATAATAATAATAATCATTATAATTATTATTATTTTACAGCCATATTTAAATATAATCACAAAAATCTTGGAATTTTAAATCACATTTGCAATTTTTCTCAGAAAAATCGCAATTATATTTTTCCAGAAGTCATACAGCCCTACCAAAATGTTTGAGGAACATTAAAAGAGAGCTTCTGGCAAATCCTGTAATAAGAAATATCCTTGCCAAGAGTTTTCTGCTCAACATCTGAGGGTTATGTGTGAGTTTTGAGCTACAGAGTTTGAAATCGTGGTCACATGTGAATGTCAGACGTCTTGAAACAGCTGATGGCATGAGGAGTTTTAGTGCGTTGAGCTCATGTTGCCGGTCGTAGCAGCTGATGCTAATAATGGCGTGTCCGTGTGCAGTTAGACACACAAATGTACACGTGTTATAGAAACATATACACTGTAATTGACTGATTATAGCTAATCATATCCCATTGTGTTTATATTCCAGTCCTGGACTGTTTCTCCTGGGTCTCTGGCGTTTTATAGACATTTATGTAATATAAACACAGCCTTATTCCATTAAATTTGCTTTATGTAATTCCGTTGTTTTTCCTCCAGACTGTTCAAATGTCTGGGCAAGGGAAATGTGCAAAACTATTATGTTGCTGTTTGTGTAAAAAGATTTTCATTTTCATGCAGTAAATCCTGCTGGCAGACATAATTTTGGTTTTGTTTCATAGATTGTTTGGATTATTGTGTTTGTGTATGCAATGTTGAGATGTTCATAAACAGTTCTGTGCTCAGAGCCCAACAGAGATGATGATGATGATGAAGAAGGAACACAAGGACGCAGAGCTGGATAAAAAGATTGAGGCCTTACGGAAGAAAAATGAAGCACTTATGAAGCGCTACCAGGTGAGATCCTGTTTAAAATACGTCAAAAACACACATCAGATATTTGGATCTCATTCAAAAATCATTTCACTTGTTGATTATGAAATCATAAATCTATAAAAAATAGGAAAACAATGCCTGATGAAGGTCACGTGACCGAAAATGTTGTTCGCAAGCTATAGCAGTGTGCGGGATTCATCTGTTTTTGTTAGATTATTATGCTTTTTATTTATTCCTACTCACCTGCTCATAGGATTTATAAGAAGTTGCAGTGGGATTTAATTTATATTATTATTACGAAAACATAAAATGCTTTGAGATGCAGAATATGATCCCTTTATAGGGCTTTATGATTTCCGCTAAAATCGGACGAAATCGCGTTAAATAAATTTTAAACAGTCATTAATTTTAACCTTAAACCTGTTGTGGAAAGTAACTAAAGTTGTGCAGCAATATTCAATGACATTTTAATAGATTGCATTTGTTATTAATGTTTTTATGGCTTAATTTGTCCGTTTTTGATAATACATTTGTATTAAATCATAAAACCAGAAAAGTTTTACATAGTAAAACATTTCATAGGGTCCTATTATTGTGTAAAAAAGTTAATGCTTTATGAATTAAATTGATTAGACAGGCTTTTGACTATTAAAATTTTATTAAACCATTAAAAATGGAATCAAGAAAAATTCAAATGGGAAACACGAAATTTGGGAAAAATGAAATGTATTTCACAGGGCCCTAAAAAATTTTTTTTTTGTTAAACTTTTAATACATTGTGTAAGTTAAATGATACATTACAAAAGAATTTGGAAAAAATAAAATCAAATTTAGGAAAAAATAAAACAGTTTCATGGAATGTTGTGTATTGTTTTGCAGGAAGTGGAGGAGGATAAAAAGCGGGCGGAACAGGAAGGGATGTCACTCCCCTGCAGGAAGGGAAAGCTTGATGATCTGTCCATCACCATCAACAAATCCTCCAATGTGAGCTGCTTTATTCCTTCACAGACAGACTCAAACACCAGTAGGGCTGCACGATAATGCTTAAACTGATAATCACGATTATTTTTCTTCATCACAAAAAAAAATTCATGAGATGTAAATTGAATACTGCTTACCATTAATACAACTTTTGGTAATGCATGTTTTCGGTGAGTGCTTTGTAATTAGATATATTAAAGGGGACATATCATAAAAATCTGACTTTTCCATGTTTAAGTGCTATAATCGGGTCCCCAGTGCGTCTACCAACCCAGAAAATGTGAAAAAGGACAACCTGGTAACTTTGTTTTGGCAAGCCTTTCTCTGCAAGCATGTGAAAAAATGAGCCACTCAGATTTCGCTCCCCTAGTGACATAAGAAGGGGATCTTATTATAATATTATCGCCCCTTATCTGCACGTTTCCACCCATGGCGCTGCCATTTTGTTTTCACAAGTAAAAACGGTGTACCAGTTCTAACGCCATGGCAAAAGTTGAAGCAAAGCATGCTAACTGTTCTGTCATTGGCAGCACAGACGAGCACTGAACACTATTTAGAGTCTCATTAGCTTGGATAGCCTGAAGTTGACCCTGGCAAGCTCGATTGGTAAAAATATTTTAGAAAAAATATGTGTGTACGGCCTGGTGTGTACGGACTCAATGTAAGGCTGAACACCGTTACTGACAATCCTCATTTTGGCTGCGTGAGATTCTCCAGTTTTGTTGTTGTTGAGCAACCGAAGCGCGAGCTGTTAAAGCTCCGCCCTCTTCTGGAAAGGGGGCCGGGAGCAGCGGCTCATTTGCATTTAAAGGGACACACACAAAAACAGTGTGTTTTTGCTCACACCCAAATAGGGGCAAATTTGACAAGCTATAATAAATGATCTGTGGGGTATTTTGAGCTGAAACTTCACAGACACATTCTGGAGACACCAGAGACTTATATTACATCTTGTGCAATTAATTTGCAAATGAGACAAACCACAGATCCAGATCCACTCCACAAATGCAAATTCATACAGACAGACTGCAAAGAGTGAGACTCTTCATCTTTTTTTCTTTCTTCAACACTGCAAACAGACAGTGACTCTGTAGTTTTCATCTGCTTTACATTGGTAAAACCTTAAGAAGCATCTCTCAAAAGCTAAAATGTGAAAAGTGAAATTCCTAATATTAATACCAATAATTCCACATTATGTTAAATTTTAAAAAAATCCTTATTTTAATTATCCAGTTATTCACAAACAACTGGGAAAGTCATGGGGCCTTTGACTATTGTGGACAAAGAGGAGCTTTGGAGTCAAAAAGGTTTAAACCCGCTGTGCTGTAGTTGAGCTACAGGAATTTAAATTAAACTAAATTACAACAATAGATTAGTATATATTAATAATAGTCGAGAGTTTTAATGTTGTAAACACCTGTGTTCAGGATCAGCGTGTGGTGACCAAGAGGCCGGGAGGGCTGAGAGAAGGAGAGCCGGAGAAGGACTGTGATCCTGGATCAAGTGTCTTCAGCATCGGGAGAGGAAAGAGACGGCAGCTGCTCGTCACAACGTCAGGAAACATCAAGGTGAGACTCACTGAACCTTCCTTTAAAGTTATTAGAGAAGACATGCAGAGTCAAGATAATGAATTTTAGATGCGTGTTTTTCTTTTTAAATAAACTACTCGTTTTGGGAGATTCCCATTTTTCTCTCATTTTATTTTCTCTCATGATGCCAAGCAAAATATTCATACTTTGAATCAGGGCTGCACAATTAATCAAAGTAAAAGCAGAATTTTCTCAAACTTGTTATGAGAAGCTCTTATAAACTTATTTAAGTTTTCTAAGTTTAAAAAAAAAGAGAGATTTTAGTTAGATTTTAGTATTATTTGTTTACTATTGTAGTATTCATTAATATTTTTAATTGGCTTTTTTTTTTTTTTTTTTTCATTTTTTAGTTTAGTTTTTAATTATTTTGTCATTATTATTATTATTAATTATTTCTTTTTAGCTTTAATCTATTTTTATTAGTTTTAGCTATAGTAATCTTAGTACTTCAAATTAAACTTTTCAGTTATTTGCCAAGGCAGCATTTATAATTGAAATTTGTGTTTTTGAATCTAATATTTATATTTTACTGCAGCTTTATTTCAAAAGCATTTTTTTAAATAGTTTTAGTTCTATGAACGTCACGGGCGTGTGTGAAAAATCACAAAATACACGATCCTTAACGTACAGGAAAAACGCGAAGGCGTCCCCCGGGGGCCAATTTCTTTTAAATTTCCCACAGGCCTCTAGGGCCATGAGTCAAACAGGCCCAGCGAGTTTCGTTCTGATCGGCTTCCGTTAACCTTATAGCTAGCTCAAACTTCATTTGCCGATGGCAGACATGTTTTTGGAGATGCGTCATGTCCTCATAGACAATCATGGCACCTCGGACAAAGACACTGCATGCCAAATTTCAAGTCGATCGGACAAACGGTGAAGTAGTTATAGCCATTTTCAAGTTTTTTTTTTCAGTTATAGCGCCACCAAGTGGCCAGTCGGCAATGGAGCGCTGGCGACTTCTGGCGACAGTGACTGTTGGCGTCAGATTGTAGGCGTGTCAAGCGACGGGAGACACGCGACACAAGTTCAGATATTTCAGCTTTATGCAAATCAGGAGTGAATTTCGTGAGCGACAACCAATAGGAGTGAAGGCTCTCTGGAGCTCACGTCACCGCCTCAAGTGCAGGCAAGACAGACAGGAGTGATTTCACTGTTTTATATGATTTGACTGTACACTACCGGTCAAAAGTTTGGACACGGTAAGATTTTTAATGTTTTTAAAAGAAGCTTCTTTTTTTAAAAGAAGACTTCATTTATTTAATTAAAAATACATTAAAAACAGTAATATTGTGAAATATTATTACAATTTAAAATAACTGTTTTCTGTTTGAATATATTTTATGAAGTAATTTATTCCTGTGATCAAAGCTGAATTTTCAGCATCATTACTCCAGTCTTCAGTGTCACATGATCCTTCAGAAATCATTCTAATATGATGATCTGCTGCTCAAGAAACATTTATTGTGTACAATATTTTTTTTCAGGATTCTTTGATGAATAGAAAGTTCAAAAGAACAGCATTTATTTGAAATATAATCTTTTGTAACATTATAAATGTCTTTACTGTCACTTTTGATCGATTTAATGCATCCTTGCTGAATAAAAGTATTAATTTCTTTTCATAAAAATAAAAATTCTTACTGACCCCAAACTTTTGAACGGTAGTGTATAATGTTACAAAAGCTTTGTATTTTAGAAAAATGCTGTTCTTTTGAACTTTCTATTCATCAAGGAATCCTGAAAAAACTGTTTTCAACATTGATAATAATCATAAATGTTTCTTGAGCAGCAGATCATCATATTAGAATGATTTCTGAAGGATCATGTGACACTGAAGACTGGAGTAATGATGCTGAAAATTCAGCTTTGATCACAGGAATAAATTACTTTATAAAATATATTCAGTTATTTTAAATTGTAATAATATTTCACAATATTACTGTTTTTACTGTATTTTTAATTAAATAAATGCAGCCTTGGTGAGCAGACGAAACTTCTTTTAAAAACATTAAAAATCTTACCATGTCCAAACTTTGGACTGGTAGTGTACATACATGGATATGATAAAATGATGTGTGGAAAAGAAACTGTCAGCAGTCTTGTGAGTTTGATTCATACATTTGTGTTGTTAATTATATGTTGCTGTGAGCAGTTTAGCACTGCTGCAGTTCATTACAGTTTCCCCTGCATTGTGTCGATTATTAGGGACAAGAAAATGTATTATTTGTCAAATTCGAATGACGTTTTAGTATTTTTTGACAGTATGAGTGAGTTTAATTTGTTGTTAGATCGATCGTTAATCTAGTTAATGATTTAATGCACTGAGCTCTGCAGTCACAACACTATACAACAGCAGAATGTTACTTTTAATTATTTTAAGCCTAATTCCTAGTAAAATTAGAATGATTTCTTAGTTTTATATATCATTTGTGATTGCATTTTCTATAGATATGGCCAGACATGCAGTCTACCAATATCATTAGAGGGAACGCCCACAAGCGACTTCACAGTACAGAGACTAGCAACATGCAGCGAAAAAGTCGCTGGTGGTGTGAATGGGGCTTGACGAGTTTGGTGCAAATATCTCATTCTGTTCACGAGTTATAGCCATTTTAGTTAAAATTGAAAGTTTTGGCGGTCCTTAGAGACCATGAATTGAAATTTTAACTTTTTTTTGATAATTATTGACAATTAGAATCTCGCTGCACTGGTTTGGTTCCGATCAGGCCAAAAATCTAAGACTAGTTCACAAAAGTAGGTTTTTCAAAAAATCCAAAATACCCAAAAATTTAGCGTTTTGTCCGTCTTGAGCCGACGCTTAACGGTTTAGAAGTTATGAGCCATTTCATACTTTTCACCACTGTAGCGCCCCCGTCAGGTCGATTGGGGCGAGCCTTGGTGAGGTTGTAGACGGTGTGAGCACTACCAGCCCTCAAAGTTAAGGTTTGGTCCAACTGATCACTTTTAGAGGAGAATGCTGATCCTTGGAAATTTTAACAATTACAATAGCGTTTTTTTATCAGAAAAATCACAATTAGATTTTTTCCCCCAGATCGTGCAGCTCTACTTTGAACTCTGTGGTCAGTAACTCTTGTCAGACACTTAAGAAAACGGTCATTAGACCGAGAGCATGAATCTAAAAGATGTTAGTGTTTATGTAATGTTGTTTCAGGGTAAGAGGGTGTTCGGTGAAAGAAAGGA
The DNA here is from genome assembly GCA_037950675.1 of Hypophthalmichthys molitrix. Taxonomy (NCBI): domain Eukaryota; kingdom Metazoa; phylum Chordata; class Actinopteri; order Cypriniformes; family Xenocyprididae; genus Hypophthalmichthys; species Hypophthalmichthys molitrix. The sequence continues at coordinate 31,568,121 of CM075508.1, forward strand.
CCGGAACCGGCCCGTGAGTCCAGCGAGGTTGAAGTGTTCTGCTGAAGAAGAGCCGGAGACCAACGCACGAGGAAAACGTCCTCCGTCCTCAAAGAGAGTCCCGGAGGTGAGCAGATGTTCTCGTAATGTCTTGTTTGAGTTTTGACATGTGTCTGGGATGCCCTTTTCATTTTGTTCTCAAGCCTTGATGCTGTAAATAGATTCAGACATGACGGGACTGATCATAAGAGCCGAGCGTGTGAATGTTCATCAGGCTTTTGGCCCGAGTTCATGCGCCTGTTCAGCTGTTCTGGTAGATTCCAGACGCCTGACGTCACTGGATCACCAGCACCACTCATTCACACTGTTCCTCTTTCATTGTCATTTTGTTTGGGTATTTTCTCTCGGCCTGTTTTAAAAGTTTGGGGTCAAATTATTTATTTATTTATTTTTTTAGTCTCTTCTGCTCACCAAGGCTGCATTTATTTGATCAAAAATACAGTAAAAATGTGAAAAATTATTACAATTTAAAATAACAGTTTTCTGTTTGAATATATTTTATAAAGTAATTTATTCCTGTGATCAAAGCTGAATTTTCAGCATCATTACTCCAGTCTTCAGTGTCACATGATCCTTCAGAAATCATTTGCTGCTCAAGAGACATTATAATCAATGTTAAAAACGGTTTGCTTCATATTTTTGTGTAAACGGTGATGCATCTTGCTGACCCCAAACTTTTAAACAAGAAACTCACAGCCAGAAACGATGGTTTAGGGTTATGTATGTGTGATTCTCACTGGCGTGTGGGAATTTCCGGGTGTGGACAGATGTGACGTTCAGGCCTGTTTTCCACCCAGCAGGGCTGAACTGTCTGGTCGGCAGCTGCTTCTGTCCGCTGAAGTCTGAAAGGGCCCGTATAATGCAGCCCATTGTGTGACAGACTCGACAGGCCGAGCCGAAGCGCTTTATCATCAGAGCTTTTGTCTGATCAGAGCTCACAGACTCTCACACCGACAGACTGTGAATGATTCTGAGCTGCAGCCGCGTCTTAAGATATACGATGTCAGTATTTTACATTTAAAAACAGAGACGTGGTGTTTTAGTATTATTTATATTCTATTATATTTATATGCTATTATCTTATATAGATTAAGATTTTTAATTAGCTTTTATTGAATTCATTTTAATTTTAGTTTTAGTAGTTTGTTTTTTATTTTTAATAATTTTGTTTAATTGCATTTAGCTTTTAATTTTTATTGCAGTTTTGGTGTTTTAATAATTTATAATATATTATTATATTATTAATTATAAATTATTATATCATGAACTATATTATAAATTATATATTATTATTTTATAAATTGTTAAAAAGTAGTTTAGATTGAACTACTTATGTCAGTTAGTTGCCAAGGCAGCATTTCTAATTTTCTTTTAAGTGTTTTAATCTAATATTTATATTTTATATTATGTCAGCTTTATTTCAGTTAACGAAAGTGATTTTCTATTATATTACATAGATTAATATTTTTAATTAGCTTTTATTGAATTCATTTTAATTTTAGTTTGTTTTAGTAGTTTTTTTATTAGTTTTGTTTAATTCTATTTAGCTTTCAATTTTATTGCAGTTTTAGTTTATTAATAATTTTATAATATATTATTAATTATAAATTATTATATCATTAATTATATTATGAATTGTGTTATAAATATTATTATAAACTGTTAATATTAATAATTTTTAATAATTTTAGTAATTCAACCTAAACTATTTTTCAGTTAGTTGCCAAGGCAGCATTTCTAATTTTCTTTTTAGTTTTTTAATCTAATATTTATATTTTATCATATGTCAGCTTTATTGCAGTTAACAAAAGCGATTTGTATTGTTATATAGATTAATATTTTTAATTAGTTTGTGTTTTTTTTTATTAGTTTTGTTTAATTCTATTTAGCTTTCATTTTTATTGCAGTTTTATTTTTTTAGTAATTTATTATCAATTATAAATTATTATATCATGAATTATAAATTATATTATTATTATTATTATTATAAATTGTTAAAAATATAAATTATTTTTAATAATTTTAGAACTTCAACCTAAACTATTTATTTCAGTTAGTTGCCAAGGCAGCATTTCTCATTTTTGTTTAAGTTTTTTAATCTAAAATTTATATTTTATTTTCCTACACTTGTTGCTTGGGCAGTATTTTTTAGAATATTTCTATTTAGCTTTAATTTATTTTTTATAAAATTTTTAGTCATTTTAAAACTTCAACTTATTTTATTTCGGTTAGTTGCCAAGGCAGCATTTCTAATTTTCTAAGTTTTTTAATCTAGTATTTATTTTATCTCTCTGAGCTCTTATGCCAGCATTATTTAAATTAACGAAAGCGATTTTTAATAGTTTTATTTAACAATAACCGACATTAGCTTGCTAGGTTCTTTAAAACACATGAAACAGGATTTTTAATGAGAAAAAAGTAGGTCTGGTAAGTTGATTGGATGGTGGAAAGTGTCTCTGTATCGCAGATGGATGAAAGATAAGTATTTCAAAAAGCAGTTTATGCCATATTTTGATCCAAAACTCATATTTCCTGTAATATTTTCTGTCATCAGTGCTGTGCAGCAGATGCTCTAGTGTCTGACAGACAGAGTTTAGTAACGTGAGTGGGAGTCGTGCTTTCACTGAGTCATAGATATACTGTATGAGATGCAGTATGATTCTCCCATAATGCATCAGTGCAGTTGAGTCCTCTGCCCTCGCCGATCGCAGCAGGCATCCAGAAGAATGACATCATGACCCAGCTATAAACGCTGAGTTATCGCGTGATGTGATCATGGAGGCAGAAGCACAGAGAGAGAAAACAAGGCCACTTTTACTGCAGTCTAGCTCTAAAATCACTCTCTCTCTGTTCATTGTTTGCGATCATAATTAGCTGTACAGTTTAAACTAATTAACGTTTGGCTGCTCTTTCTTCTGAATAGGTTTATTATGCGGCTGATGGGAGTGCAGAGGCAACGTGCCAGTTTGGTGGCAAATGAGAGACACTTTTTAGTCTCGTTCTGTCACATTAGTGTGTGTTTCTCTTTAGGACGCCATTTCTCAGCTGGTTTTGCTTCAGCTTCCAGATTTTCATGAATCAACACAGTATCAGATTTGTTTATTGCACAAAAGTAAAAAAAAATAAGGCCTTAAAATCAAACACTGAAAATGAACTGCGTATGCTCAACGGCAACACTATACAGTAAGGTCACGTTTGTTAACATGACGCTCTTTGTTGACGCTTCCATGTTTTCATTTCAACAGTAAAGCTCTGTTGTGCAGCACTTTGTTTGACAAAAACATTTAATGTCATATAATTAAAAGATAAATTAAATTAATATGTTATGCCTTCATTTGATTGTCAAAAAACACCAAATTTCAAATTTCTGAAAAAACAAAAACAAAACATTTCATAGAAATAAAATGAAATTTAAAAAAAATAAAATAAATGTTGTTGTTTTTATTAATTCAATTATTTAGATATGCTTTTTGATTATTAAAATTTGATTAAACAATTAAGATATAATCCAGAAAACTTAAAACAGAAAACAGAATTTGGTAAATATGAAACAGAATTTGAGAAAAAATAAAGCATAACATTTTTGTTAAACTTTTAATAAATTGTTGTTAAATTGTATAAGTTTCATGATTTCAGTTAATTAGACATGCTTTTTTGATTACTGAAATTTAATTCAACCATTAAAATGGAGTCCAAAAAAATTCAGAATCCAGAAAAATGTAAACGGAAAAAAATGGGAATAGATTAAACGGATTTCATAGGTCCATAAATAATGTATTAATAAATACTGAGATTAAAATTAAATAAATTGAATGAATGCTCAAGTTCATGATAACTAATTTTAACAAATTAAACCTTATTGTAAAGTGTAAAACATTATTAACATGACATGCTGAATAAGAAAAATAACAAGTTTAGTTTATAAATTTGTTTAATTTTAGTGCTTCAACACATAAAAACTTCTGTTTATTCTCACTGCAGGTGATTTTGTAATTAATTTTGTCTGTCACACAACCTGTTCATGTTGACACGCACTTAATTAGACTAATGTGACAGATGCATTTGTGCTGAAATACTGTAGAGTTTGATGCACGCTTTGACATCAGCATCAAATGATATGGGAAGTGTTTTCTCCGCCCTTTTACAATATGAGTTATTATGAGTCTATTTATTTTACTTTCCCAATCTACACACAATCACATGGTTTGTTGCATTTTACCGTTTGCATTTTCCCTGCTGTCTATGGTTATCAGAGCCATTTTTGTTGAGAAACACTATATTTTATGCCACAGTTTCAAAGCTATATGTGTCTCATGGCTGTGTCATTAACATCCCTGAACTTTAATGAATAGATCTACAGCTGTGATGATGATGATGATGATGATGATGATGACGTCACTAAAGCAAGTGTACTGCTTGTGTTTGTCCACATGAGGGCAGCGCATCCCTTGTTAGTGTGTGTTATGTGCTCATTCTAAATAGGGTGATGTGCTCAGATTAAGGGGGTGTCACATCTTACCCCACTCTCCTTCTAAATATACCTGTATGTAAGTAGAGTGTGTATCATATATGTACCAGTAACAGTAAACTTCAGTAACAATCTTTTGCCCTGACATTGTCTCTCTCACCTGTGTGTTTATTTAGGAGGACACGGGACAGCAGGATCATTGGAGTCGACATGAAGGATCTCACGGTGTCCCGGTGAGAGTGTTTCCACCGCTCACACACTCGAATTAAATTAAACACACAGAGCTCAAAACAAAATGTTCAAATGCCACTAATCATACTGTTAGGACAGCAAAATAAATAATTCATCAGCTTTTAAAAGGGAGGGATGAAAATATCATTCCATCTTCCCATATCTTTGTGTTGGTCGATCAGACCTAATAGTAATTAGTCACAAATTCATCTGTCAAATTAGATCGTTTACACATGCATTTGACAGACGAACTGCAGATTTTGCAGGTAAGAAACAGGTAAGATTTCTGCATTCAAAGAGCTTATAATTAAGTGTTTGCATCTATTTGATTTTCTTAATCATATTTATTCAAATCAGCATAAATCTGTTCATTGTGAAAAAATTTTTTTGAGCTCTACTAGAACAGGTTTTCATGCTTGAATGTTGATTATTTTCCTCATATTCTCCATTGTTGCAGCTCCTCTCTTCCCAGTCTGTCAGTAACGCTCTGTTTAGTTCCTGTCTCTACGAAGCCCCTCCTTCTGAAAAGCACAATGTGCTCCGATTGGTCGGCTAGAGCAGCGTGTTGTGATTGGTGTTTGGGAAATGTCCCGCCCCTTACCATAACTGCCAGTTTAAACACACTACTAACTCAACCAGGCCCCGCCCCTTTATTCTGAGTATGAATTATTTAAATGAGGAATATTGAGAAGAAAACTCAAGACTACAATGGAGTTCAGAAACACTGACATTAATATAGAGAAGAAATAAAGAAAGATGAAAATGTAAATAAGCATAATAGGACCCCTTTAAAGGGGTCATGAACTGCGTTGTTTTATTGTTTTAAAATGTTTCCTGCGGTGCACTTATAATGTTAGTATGATTTTTACATCAAAAATTGTCATAATTTAGAAATGAAAGGCAATTTTCCTACCCTGATTTAAGCCGCTCTGTTTTAAGGGGCGTGTCTGCTGTGAGACTTCAATGTAAACGTCAACTGCTGTGATTGGCTAACATCTTTGCATATGAAATAGCTAAGTATTACTCTCTTGAAAACTTTTAGCACGTTTTTACTATTACAGCTCTGAAGGTTAACTAATCATGAAAAGTGTTAATTACAGCATTACACTTAAATCTATGGCATATTTAGATTGTGGCATGAAAGGTTGCAGTGATGAACATTGTAGCCGATCACAGACGTTGTTGAGCGCATGAAAGCAGTGATCTCGTCAATTTCTGCACCCTAACGAATGCTTTCATCATAACTAACAGTGTAAACTCGATGTAACTAAGAGATTCGTTGAATAAAACGGGAGTTTTGGCGCGAGCCCACTCAAGCTGTTTGATTGACAGCTCCAGCGATTGCAAAGGGAGCGTTCTTTGATTGCTGTCTACATATAATTTAATCACCGTTTAAATAAGAGAAACAACATGAAGTTGAGCGTTTAGTCACTGGTTTGATTTACTGACACAGACAAAGAACATCTGAGTCTACGTGAATCATTAATATTTGATCAGGCATTAGAATGAATACAGTTACTTACATGTTGTTGCATTACTGTCGAGTCCATATCGTAAAAGTCTGTTTGCGAAGCCTACGCTGAAATGCGATCGATTTACCAAAGAATCCACAGTGAAATGTACCGAATACAAATAAATAAAGCTCAGCTGAGACATTCACATTGTTGAAAATAAATAACCATATTCCTAGCATTAGGATCCTTTGAAATATAATGTTATTTTTAGTTCTGTATTGCTCTTCTTGCCTCATCATCTCACTAACATGCCAGTGGGCGGGGCTAACGCTGCAATGATGAAGTAGGCGTTTATTTCTTCTGTGGAGGCGGAGTTTCACCTATCTATCATAGATTAGTCGTTTGCTGGGCCTGGTGTCATTAAAAGCTGTTTTTGGACTAAGAAAGGAAGTTTTCAGTTCTGAAACTTACAGGATATTCTTATAGTATAATGAGCTCTTCTATAACAAAAGCTCATGTGACAGACGTGATAGAAACAAATCAGGTATATTGTGTTCTGTATTTGACGCTTAAATGATCTCGTAGGTCTCGACGGCCATCGCTGATCTGAACATCATCACATCTAAGGAAGAACAACTCGAGTACCTGCGATGGAAGAAGGAGCGCGAGGAGATCGACCGAGAGCGTGTGGCCCGGCACAAAAACGCCAAAGGCCAGTGGAGGAGAGCCTGGGACATGGATAAAGCCGATCTGATGTAAGCCAGACGCGTGCCTGATTTCTGTTCTAACGTGAGATAAACTAACCTGTGTTGCTTTAGTTTGCATCTTGATTCAGTTTGAATTCTTCTTTGTTCATTTTCTGCATGTTTAACTGCCTGTTACATAAATCAACTGTTTGAATCGTCTCTGTGTCTGCTGTCTTACTCACACCTTTTCTATTCTGTTATTTTATTTTAAATGTTCCTATAATGCATCCAAGGTCAAAAAACGCTTTAATTTTCCCCATAATATCCACTGCAGCATCAGATCTTTTCTCACAGTGTCTGAAACGACAAAGATTCGGTCTCTCTAAACCCCGCCTTTCTGAGAGCTGCTCTGCTCTGAACCAAACGCTCATTAGCATATCTGAATTTCAGCTCTTGATTCACAGTGATACGATGGCGTCGGTTTTACCATATCAGTCTTATCAAAGTAGATTTGCTTTGGCAGCGTCTTCTCGACATGAACAACACGAACCAAACTCTTCCAGTCTCAGATACAACTACAGTGTTTGAGGGCGGGGCAAAGCAGACACTGTTCGCTGGCAGCCAATGGGCAGGCATTATGCAAATTAGTTACAAACCTACATTGGTTCAGTAAGAAGTGAGACTGGAATTACTGACGACTCGTTTCAGGCATCTCTTCTTTCTTTTGGGAGACAAAAACTTCATTTATCTTTGACACTTTTCAGCCCCTTTACATTCACAAACAGCTTTATTACACACTACATGAATGATCATGCCCAAAAAGCATAATAGGGGTGCTTTAAATGCTTCTTAGATTCATCAGTGAAGGATTAAAGAAAATCTTGCTCTTTTTTTTTGAAATGGCTTTCATTTTTGGCCATTGTCACCTAGGCTATGTGGGCTGTTGGTTAATGTTAATGTTAACCAACAGTCAGATATCTATTTAGTTATTAGCTGTTCCCATCCATGCGTTTTAATTATGGCTGTCAAACGATTAATCGCATACAAAATAAAAGTTTGAGTTTGCCTAATATATGTGTAATTATTATGTATATGTAAATACAAACACATTCATGTATATATTTGATAAATATTTACAAGTATATGTATTTATAATTTTATATTATTTATATTATAGATATAAATAAAAATATTTTGTACATACACTACCAGTTTGGACACGGTAAGATTTTTAATGTTTTTAAAAGAAGTTTCGTCTGCTCACCAAAGCTGCATTTATTTAATTAAAAATACAGTAAAAACAGTAATATTGTGAAATATTATTACAATTTAAAATAATTGTTTTCTGTTTGAATATATTTTATAAAGTAATTTATTCCTGTGATCAAAGCTGAATTTTCAGCATCATTACTCCAGTCTTCAGTGTCACATGATCCTTCAGAAATCATTCTAATATGATGATCTGCTGCTCAAGAAACATTTATTGTGTACAATTTTACAAAATATTTGTGTACAATATTTTTTTTCAGGATTCCTTGATGAATAGAAAGTTCAAAAGAACAGCATTTATCTGAAACACAAAGCTTTTGTAACATTATACACTACCGTTCAAAAGTTTGGGGTCAGTAAGAATTTTTATTTTTATTTTTTTGAAAAGAAATTAAAGAAATTAATACTTTTATTCAGCAAGGATGCATTAAATCGATCAAAAGTGACAGTAAAGACATTTATAATGTTACAAAAGATTATATTTCAAATAAATGCTGTTCTTTTGAACTTTCTATTCATCAAACAATCCTGAAAAAAAAAATATTGTACACAAATATTTTGTAAAATTGTACACAATAAATGTTTCTTGAGCAGCAGATCATCATATTAGAATGATTTCTGAAGGATCATGTGACACTGAAGACTGGAGTAATGATGCTGAAAATTCAGCTTTGATCACAGGAATAAATTACTTCATAAAATATATTCAAACAGAAAACAGTTATTTTAAATTGTAATAATATTTCACAATATTACTGTTTTTACTGTATTTTTAATTAAATAAATGAAGTTTTGGTGAGCAGACGAAACTTCTTTTAACAACATTAAAAATTCCAAACTTTTGACTGGTAGTGTAAATAACATTTCTCTTTAATATATACATTAATTTGTCTGTATTTATATATACATATTAATTACACACAATACTCACACATATATTATGCAAACTCAAACTTTTATTTTGTATGCGATTAATGACTGCCCTAGTTTTAATGCAAATTCTTTAGATATCACACAAAAAACACTGGATGGAAACACCAAGATGAGCATAAAATCTTAAAATGCACATAAAAAAAACTCTTTTTTTTAATTTGATAAAAACATTCACTGAATATTAGTAAATTCCTGAATGCACAACACAAAACTTTGGCTCAACAAAGGCATCATGTGATTGGATAACTGGACTAACCCGCGGGCCAATCGCATCGAACAGCATCTCAAATGTTGTTTTAGTCATTCTGAAATGCCTGAGCCAAAGTCTGTCATCAAAATGATTTGGTATAATAACATCCCAGAACTTTCTCAAACAATTGCATTCCCAAACATCAGGCATCCGAGCGCAAGAGAACATAACGACGTTTCGTCTTTGCGCTCATTTATTATGTAGGGGGAAAAAAGACTTCATTCAATTTGAATTACATATAAAATTTCCAGCCATTTGGATTACATGGTTTTAACATAAAAAAAAAACAACTAATATACATAATGTGATGCATGTTTGTCAGTCAAGATCTAACTTGATCTATCTTGTCTCACTCTTGTCACATTATGGAAGGAAAATGGGTTTAATGGGCCTTTTAGCTGCCCACATCTGTGAGCTGGACTCTTGTTTAATGTCAGAGAGGTTATAAAAGGTCCTTGTTTTCGCTCCGATGACTATAAATCTTCATAGATGCCAAACTGCAGCTGCTTCATTTGTTTGATTAAACATGAGAGTATAAATAACATTAATTCCTTTCAAAATTCCTGTTAAAGCTGAAGTTGTTTTAGAGTGATCTGGGAAAGTTTATGAATCACGTCTCTTGTAAAACCGATGGGCTTTTTAAGGTCAAATGTCTCCATTCGGTGAGGTCATGAGACATGGATGAATTTAATTCAAGTAATTGAATCAGACAGCACTAAACGATGAGCTAAATGTGATGTGGATTATTAGAATTAAAGGTTGTATAGTCTTTGTCTTCTGTTTGTGGCGGAAATTCAGTATATTTATTCCACAGCATGCAGATTTAAAGCAGATTGAGTTTGTGTTTGTAAATGTTTTATAGCGCATATGCATTCATATGAGTGATCATCATAACATGACTACATGGTTATGGTCAACATGAAATCCAAATGGACTCTTTTTACATGTTCATGTTTAATTTTTCATCACTAACCCTTCATAACTAAGGGTTTCCTTAGCACAAGGGCGTTGTGTGTGTGTGTGTGTGTGTGTGTGTAAGGATGCTGTCGGTAATGTCACCCACAGCGAGTCCTCGCAAACCTGAGCATGCAATACCACAAACAAGACTTCAGGACAAATGTTAACAAGTCTCTGGAAGTCTTCAGCGTTTCATATGGGTTCCTCTGAAATAAATAATCTTCCCTTTTGAGCACTATTGAGCATACGGGACGGGGTTATTTTTAGGGTGCTTTGAATGCCTTGCCTTATTTGGGAGGGATTACGGACACTAGAGATTATTGAGGGCAGCAAGACGCTTTGGGAAGGAACTGGTTTGTGGGAGGTAAAACACTTGATCGGTGAACGTCCAGTACAAGTGTTCATGTCAGAACAGTTTTTCCAGCCAAATATCATCCTTGTATTCAAGTGCTGTTTGGGTAAATCTCATGAAGAAATGTCCAGATCAGCTCCAAAATCAAATATTGTTTTAAAAATCATGTAAAGAAAAATAGGCCTCTAAAGTCTTATTACAGTCATACACTGAAGAAAACCATCCTGTAGACACTATTATTCTTTAACAATAAAATGTATTTATTTATTTAAGTTTTTTAAGAGCACCTGCTACCATGTTGCTTATTTTAAACATTATATAGACATTTTTTTAAACTACGCTAGTACCTTTTCTGTGTTTAGGTTTTCCATGAATGGCAGATACAGACTGATAAAATGATCAGTGTCACAATAAAATCTAGAGTTTCCAAGTCTTTTATGATTTAAACATTTAGTGATGCGAATTTTGGAAGGAAGCTGCTTGCATGTTGTTTTGAGCACTGATCAGCTTATTAACCAGTTTAACCAGCAGCACTTTCTTGGTCAACCAGCTTCATCCTAAAGATCCATCTGGTAGCCGGAAATCTAAATCTGCACTAATAACCAGCATAAACCCGTCAGTACCAGCACTAAAATCCATGCTTCTGTAAGCTAACTAACACATGTACTAGTAGTGTCACATTGAGCATGATTTGCATGGTGTATTGTTGGGATTGTCTGTGATTATTTTGTGTTGATGTTTAGTTGCCGTGTGTGTGTTTTTTTTCCAACGTGTTTTATTTGTAGGTTCTCTGAAAAGGAACATGGAGGAACATCAAACAGAGGTGAGCAAATGCAGTTTTAATTGTCAGATTGATTTACAGCTGAGATCGAAATACTAATCAAGGAGCAAATGGTATATTTATTATTTTCTCTGTTGAAGATTGTGTCTGACCGCATGTAGTGTGTAAATACTGTATTTTCTGGGTTAATTATATTTGATTATAGGAGGTCGAAACACTAGGAGAGGAAATCTGAGATTGGAAGAATCTAAAGGTGCGTGAAACCTAAAACTCTTGACCTAGAAATTGATTGAATGATATAGATAAGTTGTTCTCAAACCTTTTGAATACTTTGATGGATTTGAATCTGTGGATTTGAACACATCTGACCAAAATATACCAACCAGTTGCCTATCTGTGCCATTGCAAATATAATCATTAATATAATTTGTCCATTTTATTTATTTATAATGTTTTAATTTCTATTTTCTAGCATGTGTCATGTAAAATATACTAATGATTTTTTATGATTCTCTTTAAAGGTGCAATATGTAATATTTTCTGTCCACTAGAGGTCGCCTATTCAAAACAAAGGCGTAGCTTGATGACGCCAAGTTTGAGTGCGGAATCTTGGGACATGTGGTCTTCACCTCACAGCCGGTGGAAAACAATTGGGATAGGGCTCGGGAAGAAATCATGTTCGTGGATGCGATTATTAACGTTACTGTAGTATGAAGCAGAGCAGGACCGAGTGTCGTGGGAGATGTTATTATGCCGCCGGCGCCGCTTCCGCTTTTCCGGTCATGAGTATGAGGTAACGCAGCTCTGTTTATCATATTAGATACATTTGAGAGTGTTGAAAATGATGTAATAACGTTACTCTGTGCGTTCGCTCGGCGGCTGCTGTGAGACTCTTGTTTGAGACACACTGCTGTAAGATAGATCGATTTTAGAATATCATATTAAATGCTGGATGGCTTGTGTTGATAAATGACATGCAATTAATTTTAAAACGTATTGTATGATGGAGAAAATTCTGTATTACTGTTAGTAAAAATAAAGCTGCATCTGATTATGCTATGTTAGCTACTTCACAAAATAGTGTTTTTCTCTGAGGCATGGTAAAGCATGGTACTCACAAAAAATCAAGAAAATTAGATTTAAACAATAAGACTAAACATGTTGAGCTATATAACAATAATTAGTTTTCTGTCTATAAATATATCAAAACAGTTGTTCCCTTGTCTATTAAAACATGTAACATTAAAGCGTCTTTGGTGTTTCCATGGTTTCTACAAAATAAAACCGGAAACCGAGGGTAACGCGGGTATGATGCAATTGACAGGCGACTCCTCACACGTCCCGGAGCCTTGGTTAAAATTGCAATTTTCTCACGATTTACAAATAGTTGCAAACATTTGGAATATTCTAAGTACTCAAGTTAACAAAATATATAACACTGGCCTAGTGGTTTTTGGATATTTTACTGCAAAAATCTTACATATTGCACCTTTAATAGACAGTTTAACATTTAACATTCAATTTTCAGTGGAAAAATATTTTAAAAATGTATTAAATTACCTCCATCATGTGTTGTGGCACTGTGTGATTCATAATATTCAAGACTTTAACCTTAATAAGATTTAACCAGAATTAAGATTATAAACTGGACATAAATCGACAGTCAAGTTGACGACATCACTTTCTACATTGATTTGTTTTGTATTTTCTAGGTCGACACCAAGCGTCAGACAGGAAGGGGAAAAGTGTCCCAGTGACGGGGAGTAAAGCGAAGGGTAAAGACCGTCTGACGGGTCGAGCGAGGAGGTAAACTGACCTCATACTCAACTGTTTATGTGCTGAACCGTTTACAGCAACATCCTGCCTCAATTCACCTCAAATCCATTAACCCAGACTCAAAGGCTGATGGGAAATGCTTTTCAGAGGGATTTATGGTTATGAGCATTTCCACTCCCGCTCAGCATTAACGTTCAACCACAAACTCATCTGATCACATGACCGGATGATTTAAAATGATATTTGTCTTTTATAATCTCATTAAGTTCAAAGCAGTTCCTTGTGATCATACAGTAAACGCACATCAATTTACTCATTAAACAGTAATTGAGCAAAAAGCCCAAACAAATGTTTTGTAATCAGAGATATTGTGATGCTGTTAAAGTAGATAAATATATTATGGTAACACTTTACAATAAGGTCCAAATGCTTAAGTTAATGCATTAACTAACAGTGAGCAAAATGTTTAAGGTATTTATTAAACTGTTCATTGTTAGTTCATGTCATGCTTGTAATGTTAACTGACACAACAAATATTGTTGTACATATAATGACTTATGAAAACTTGACATTATATATTAATATTATTCATGTTATATTCATATATGTACAACATTGTTTATATGGTTCTTAAAAGAATACTATTGCAACATGGTACTTTTAGTTAAATTTATAACATCTTTAATAAAAATACATTAATGAACAACATATAATAATAATAATAATATCTTTATTTGTAATATCACAATATATTTAATTCCAAAACATTACTTTATTTAACAGTTACGGTGTTTAATGAGTAAATTAATGTCCATTTACTATATGACTAAATAGTAAATAAAAATAATTTGCCATAACAAGGAGTTGCTTTCAACTTTGAACAATTAAGATTGTAAAACATTTCTTTATTTTGCCCTCAGGTGGGACGCTAAAGAGCAGGAGGAGCATTTGCAGGTGATTATTTTTATTAGTATTATTATTGCCATAGTAATGAGTATTATAGGCTGAAAATTTGCTTAATTTTTATCAAAATACTTTCACAATAAAAAATATATATTAATAGTCCTAAATACGTTTCATATCTTTTTATTTCTAATTGTTTTTGATTTTTGAGGTAACTTCTGGACATTATTTTCATGTTTATGTGCCCGATAACCGATATGCAGAACCAATATTTGTGATAACTCAAGCAATTCTCAAAACACCCACTAGATGACGCCATTTATCGGTGGAACCCATATTACAAAACCGATATCCAATTATGGAAAAATGCTTAAATATCGGGAAAAATATCGGTAAAACTGATTATCGGTCTCTTCGTTTTCTTTAAATTCACTCAATTTTGAGGCTAAGGAGTTCTTAGTATCTTATAGTTTTTTTAATACATGTACTTGTTTATTGATTTCTTCTAGGTTTATCCAGACAGCAGTCTGCAGGAGTTTTTAGAGGAACTTGATGCTCTTTGTGCTCCTGAGAGTGTCAATCCAGAGACTGACATTGAAAACACAAAGCCATGTGCATCTGAAGAGTCATTCAAAACAGCCGGTGCCGTGACCTCCAATGGGACGGCGGACCAGAATGGACGCGTTTCCACAGAAATTACTCATTCGGAGCCGCATTCTCCGAAGGCCACCGAGAAAAAGGTCCGCTTTTCTGAGAACCATGACAAGAACAAGTCAGAAACCAAGACCAGCACACTGCAAGCGGCTTCACTGGTCACCAACGGCCCTGTAGAAGAAGACAGACAAACACTGGCGCAAGACGACGGCGAATGTGTCCAGAAAGAGATAAAACCTCCATCTCCGGAGCAGGAAAACCGCCTGGACGATCTCGCAGAACTGAATCCAGTCACTGAAGGAAGTGCAACTGAACCATCGTGTCCCGAACCCGCAGATGTTTCTATATCAGCAGAACCGGGCGAGAACCAACCTGTTGAACACAGCAAGAGCTGCTCTTCTAGAGGAAATGGTACGAGAACATTGGCTGCGTGAAACTAGCTCCAACACTTGCCCCGATTTGCAGTCTAGATGAGTCAACAATAGTTGGCGAAAGTCTGTGTCAGTTTTCAGATTTTTGGCAGTCAGTCATTTTTAAAATAATCATGTTTAGCAACAGAATTCCTGGTGAAGAACTACATTACACTCTAAAAAAAAACAACTGTAAAAAAAAGAAACAAATTTACACAGTAAAATATCGTTTTCCATTGAAACAGTAATATATCGTAAAAACAATGCATTCTGGGTAATATTATTTGTCGTTTTTTTGAGAAAGTAAAATATAGACTACTTTCTCAAAAACAACAAATAATATTACCCAGAATGCATTGTAATATACACAAGTAATATACTGTTAAAAAATGCATTCTGGGTAATATTTGTTGTTTTTGAGAAAGTAGTCTATATTTTACTTTCTCAAAGAAACGACAAATAATATTACCCAGAATGCATTGTTTTTACGATATATTACTGTTTCAGTGGAAAATATTTTACTGTGTAAATTTGTTTTGTTTTTTTACAGTTGTTTTTTAGTCTACCCATGATACTGTACTGAAAATTTCACCAATCAGAGTCGCAGCAAGCAATTTGCGGCAAAAGTGCTCTTTAGCTCCGCCCACACCCATGAAGCGCCTTAAATTATGCAATCAAGTCAGTCTCACTAAGTTATCAAAACACTATCAAAAATATATAGTATATAATATATATAGTAGGCTATAGTATAATATATATTTAGTATAGTATGTATATATATAGAGAGAGAGAGAGATCTATAAACTATCTTTTGTTGCAAAATATGCACATATAACGTATATTAAATAATTAACAGCACACAGCACACTACTTACTGCAGGGCTATTGAGGACACGCCCCCTGCATGCACTGTGCATTCCCCCAGTCCATAACATGCACATTTGATCAAAAATACAGAAAAAAACAGTAATATTGTGAAACATAACTACAATTTAAAATAATGGTTTTCTATTTTGATATACATAAAAATATAATTTATTTCTGTGATGCAAAGCTGGATTTTCAGCATCATTTCTCCAGTCTTTACTGTGACATGATCCTTCAGAAATCATTCTAACATGCTAATTTGATACTCAATTATCAATGTTGGAAACAGTTGTGCTGCTTAATATTTTTTTATAACCTGTGATACTTTTTTCAGGATTCTTTGATGAATAAAAAATTAAAGAACAGCTTTTATTTAAAACAGAAATCTTTTGTAACAATCTACACTACCGTTCAAAATTTTGGGGCCAGTAATTTTTTTCTTTCTTTTTTTGAAAGAAATGAATACTTTTATTCAGCAAGGATGTGTGAAATTGATAAAAAGTGATATTAAAGTGATGATTAAAGTGTTGAATAAATTCTGTTCTTTTTAACTTTTTATTAATCCGTGAATCCTGAAAATAGTATTACAGGTTCCAAAAAAATATTCAGCAGCATAACTGTTTCCAACAATGATAATCACTGAGTATCAAATCAGCATATTAGAATGATTTCTGAAGGATCATGTGACACTGAAATAAATAACACATAACAATTGCTGCAATAAAAATATATTTTACATATTTACTAAATTAGAATTTATTGAATGCGAAAAATAAATAACTGTTATTTCATGTTATGACCAAACAAAATGTTTATATTTGTTTTTATATGATACATTTTATATAAATATTATAAATTTATATAAATTTCCCAACATTTCCAATGAATTCCCATAAATTCCTGTTAAGTTTCCAAATTGGAATATTTCCAAAATTCCCCAGGTTAAGTTCCCATGGAATGTTTCCGGAAACTCCGAAAATTTTGTAACAAACTTAAAATATATAGTTTCTATAAATATAATGAACAATTTTAAATTAATTAGTGTTATAGTCACTTATAACGTTTTAACTTGACTTTTTTTTTTAATCCCTATGGGAAAAAAATACTTCCAGAACCAGTGCCACTGAAAAAGTAGGCGGACACTAATGCACACTGTTATAAACTCAAATGACCGTGATGCACGGCAGGTTTTTGGGGTTTGTGCATCCTTGTGTTTTCACTGAGATCATGCGTGTGTTTTCTCTCTCTCTCGCAGAAGAAATGGACTCGAATCTGTCTGTCCTGAATCTGGAGCCGGGCGACGCTCTTCCCGACCACAGCACCAGCGCTGATATGGTGAGTGTGCTGCATTAAAGCATCAATCTGCGGCTGCACTTTCTCATTTGACTTGCAGATTTGAAGTGTCCCACCTCACAGGATTTGGCGGCCCACTGAAACTCCATTATCGAGCTGAAGTGCTTCAGAAATACCCTAGAAAGCAGCACTATATATGTAACCAGGCCACATATTCAACCTACGAAGTAAAGAGCATGGTTACATCAGTTTTAAAGTGTTTAAATGCAACACTGCCTTTTTACATTAAATTCCCAGTAGAATTAATGGCATGCCGCTATTTAAAATATTTACATTCATTTTAAAATTTCTCTTTTTTTCCAGGCAAGAGAGAATGGGAAAGTTGTTTAGATGGAAATGATGTCACTCGCATCTGGAGCGAAACTTCATGCACTAAAACCAAAACACAGAAGAACGAAAATATAATTTGCCTTTTTTATGTGACTCTGACTCGTGTGACTCTTGAACCTTCTGTGTTTGGAGTATTTTTGTGTCATTTATTGGATGCTGAACGTTGAAAACACTGGTTGGCAGTGACGTCGTGATTGTTCTGAGTAGTTTATCTTCTCGTAGGCTTAAGATTGTTAATGCTTCAACGCACAGTTAATCTTTATCTGAGCCACCAAACCCAAAGGTCCGATGTTATTTTTGTGGGATCTTTAGTGGTTTGGTGGGACTTTAGTCTGAAAGCACTACAAACAACTTGAATGTGTAACTTCATGAAGTTTAGTGGAACAAACCCATAGACACCGTGTGCATTTAGAGCAGGAACTTTAGAGATTTGCACAGCACACTAACTGACTAACCTAGTAGTATTCTTCATCCGAACTCATATACGTCAATGAAATCAAACCTGACAGATGCTGATCTACTTTACAAGCACGTGTGTCATGGGATTTTGTGTGGATAGTTCACAAGGATCGTTTATTAGCACTTTATTTTGTATGAATTATCTGAAAAGTTACTAGAAACATAAAACCTTTTGTTTGGTTTTATTATCTAATTAAAATTAAGGGCGTTTACAGTTCTTTCAGATTGAATTATTTTGTTTAACTAAAGACTGCAAGAATGTTTTCTAGCTGAACATTGACATTTGTTTTGGTTACAGGTGGGGTTTGAAGCAGGTTTTCTTGTACTGCTAGTTTAGCACGTTTAATTGTATGTGGCAATGAATTATCATCGTACTGGTGTTCATCTTCTCAACATTTCATTATTTCTGAGTTGGACGCCGTTACGGTTTGAAGAACACATGAAGGGTTTAATGTTTAAAGTGATTTTTATATTTTGCTGACACTTTCATTAAGTATTTTGTGTTCTTTTGGTTTTGAAATGAATGTTAAGTAGAAATAATCATTAAAAAACTTTTACCAGCCCTGTGCTGTGATGCTTGCACTGATTCCACTGAACAAATTAAAAAAAAAACTTTTTACCATAACTTATGACGAATTATTTTATATGCTAAAATTATACATAAAACACCTTTTTATTCATGCATTTATACCAACAAGTTAAATGTATTTGAAAAAAAGATTTATAGGTAATTCAATTTAATTACATTTAAATGTCACAATATTAGTTTTTCACATTTAAGAATGTTTGTAAGTGATGTAAAAATTTAAAATACACTACAATCTCTTCAATTCTCTGTTGATAAAGCCTCTATTTTGGTCCGTGTCCTGTTTTACCATATAAGGACATAATGAAACTTTTACTCACTTCCTTGAACATCAATGATGTTTGAAGATCGTCATGCTGCTGTGTTAAATATAGTCATCAAGAAATGCAACTTGAATCTGTTACATAAGGAGAAAACTATACGTCAATTCTATGCAGAGATCTTAGTGTTGGATTTGTTACTATCGACCACAACATTCTTTTGAATAGACTCAAAAATTACATTTGCTTGAAAATGAATGGAATTGCATTGGCATGTTTCAAATCAAACTGATCTGTTATCAGTTTGTAGCAGTAAACGAAGAGATGTCATATCGACCACGAGGTACTCCATACTTTTCACTCTGTACATGCTACCCTTAGGAAGCATGGCGTTATTTTTCACTGTTATGCTGATGATACTCAGCGCTATATTTCTTTGCGCCCCGACGAAACTTACCAGTTCACAAAATTAATGCATAGCTGATATAAAAAATTGACTGACTATATATATACAGGTGCTGGTCATATAATTAGAATATCATCAAAAAGTTGATTTATTTCACTAATTCCATTCAAAAAGTGAAACTTGTATATTATATTCATTCATTACACACAGACTGATATATTTCAAATGTTTATTTATTTTAATTTCAATGATTATAACTGACAACTAAGGAAAATCCCAAATTCAGTATCTCAGAAAATTAGAATATTGTGAAAAGGTTCAATATTGAAGACACCTGGTGCCACACTCTAATCAGCTAATTAACTCAAAACACCTGCAAAGGCCTTTAAATGGTCTCTCAGTCTAGTTCTGTAGGCTACACAATCATGGGGAAGACTGCTGACTTGACAGTTGTCCAAAAGACGACCATTGACACCTTGCACAAGGAGGGCAAGACACAAAAGGTCATTGCAAAAGAGGCTGGCTGTTCACAGAGCTCTGTGTCCAAGCACATCAATAGAGAGGCGAAGGGAAGGAAAAGATGTGGTAGAAAAAAGTATACAAGCAATAGGGATAACCGCACCCTGGAGAGGATTGTGAAACAAAACCCATTAAAAAATGTGGGGGAGATTCACAAAGAGTGGACTGCAGCTGGAGTCAGTGCTTCAAGAACCACTACGCACAGACGTATGCAAGACATGGGTTTCAGCTGTCGCATTCCTTGTGTCAAGTCACTCTTGAACAACAGACAGCGTCAGAAGCGTTAAAGATAAAAAAGGACTGGACTGCTGCTGAGTGGTCCAAAGTTATGTTCTCTGATGAAAGTAGATTTTGCATTTCCTTTGGAAATCAGGGTCCCAGAGTCTGGAGGAAGAGAGGAGAGGCACACAATCCACGTTGCTTGAGGTCCAGTGTAAAGTTTCCACAGTCAGTGATGGTTTGGGGTGTCATGTCATCTGCTGGTGTTGGTCCACTGTGTTTTCTGAGGTCCAAGGTCAACGCAGCCGTATACCAGGAAGTTTTAGAGCACTTCATGCTTCCTGCTGCTGACCAACTTTATGGAGATGCAGATTTCATTTTCCAACAGGACTTGGCACCTGCACACAGTGCCAAAGCTACCAGTACCTGGTTTAAGGACCATGGTATCCCTGTTCTTAATTGGCCAGCAAACTCGCCTGACCTTAACCCCATAGAAAATCTATGGGGTATTGTGAAGAGGAAGATGCGATATGCCAGACCCAACAATGCAGAAGAGCTGAAGGCCACTATCAGAGCAACCTGGGCTCTTATAACACCTGAGCAGTGCCACAGACTGATCGACTCCATGCGACGCCGCATTGCTGCAGTAATTCAGGCAAAAGGAGCCCCAACTAAGTATTGAGTGCTGTACATGCTCATACTTTTCATGTTCATACTTTTCAGTTGGCCAAGATTTCTAAAAATCCTTTCTTTGTATTGGTCTTAAGTAATATTCTAATTTTCTGAGATACTAAATTTGGGATTTTCCTTAGTTGTCAGTTATAATCATCAAAATTAAAAGAAATAAACATTTTAAATATATCAGTCTGTGTGTAATGAATGTATATAATATACAAGTTTCACTTTTTGAATGGAATTAGTGAAATAAATCAACTTTTTGATGATATTCTAATTATATGACCAGCACCTGTATATATATATATAGTACTTTCAATGAAACGCATTAAATGCGTGAATTCATTCCTGGCTTTTTGCAGCGATTTTTCAGGTAAGCTGTCTTGATTCCAGCTATCCACTTATTATTATTATTTTCCAGCCTTTCTTTGTTTTGACCTGATTCTCTCACCTGATCCATTAAAGGGGACGGAGCTTATCACACCTATACTAATTAATTTGATGCAAGTCAATTTACTCGGTCAATCTATTTGCTTGTGCTAAATCAGTCATTGCTGTGGAGAGTTTGTACAGTAGAACTCACTCCTGCAGCAATTATATTTGTGCAACAGATACTAAAAACAATATGTTGTGTTGTTTTGAACATGCAGCGCTGCTTCAGACCTCTGTGTTCTGTTTAATAGAGGATCTTTTGGGATTAGTGTCTTATTATTTTTAAAAGCCTCCCATCGGCCGGTTGCTCTGGAAATCACTCCCTGTTCTCTTCAAACACAGCTTTGTCTTCTGTTACTCTTTTAATTACCCTTTTCCAGCAGGCATGCTCGGGGACGGCATCATCCTCCGGGACCTTCATCGGGCCGTTCACATGACTCATGACACATGATGATGATGATTCTAGATGAAGGTAGCTTAATCGCCTTGTGTTTGGTCAAATGTTATTCTTGTGCATTTCACATATATCCGAGTTAAACTGTTCTGAAACTCAACTACGCAGGTGAATTGGTAAAAGGTGAGGGTATCGTGATTGGGTGTAAAATGAGCATCTCAGTCTTTGTGAGCAAATATGGGTTATGGCTCAGGACAAATTTCATGAGAGAATTGTCTAAGAGCTCAAAAATCACATTTCTCAGTGCAAAGAATTTAGGCGTTTCATCATCTAACATGCATAATACTGTAAAAAGATTCAGGGAAAAATTGGATGAATAGTAATTTCCTACTACTTAATTCTGAAAAAAACAGGTTTTAATTGTTGGACCAAAATCCTCTGCACATAATAACCTAGAACACTTGATAGCAGAGTGGTTTCATAGACACTCTTCACCTGCAGACCAGATCTGTCTCCTATTGAGAATGTATGGCCCATCATGAAAAGGAGAATCAGACAATGACGACCACGGACCGTTGAGCAGCTGTTTTGTATCAGGCTGGATTGGGCAAAAATTCCATTTGCAAATCTGCAACAATTAGTGTCCTCAATTCCCAAACAATTAAAAAGTGTAATTAAAAGGAAAGCTCATGTGACTGGTAAACATGCCTCTGTCCCAACATTTTGGAGGTTGTTTGCAGCCATCAAAATTGGTTTATATTTACAAAATACAATTAAGTTGGTCAGTGAAAACATTAGTAATTTTTCTTTGTACTTTTGTCGGTTTAATAAAGTTTCAAGAGAATGAACAAATCACAGATTCTTGATTTTACTGCATTTTACAAAATGTTCCAACTTTTCTGAAAATTGGGTTTTATAAGATTTCTTGCTAAATTCAAACTTAATTTATGCTCTTTCGAGGGTTTCAGCACAGACACATCTTAAAGGGTTAGTTCACCCAAAAATTAAAATTCAGTCATTAATTTCTCACCCTCATGTCGTTCCACACCCGTAAGACCTTCGTTCATCTTCAGAACACAAATTAAGATATTTTTGATAAAATCCGATGGCTCAGTGCATTGACAGCAATATAATCAACACTTTCAATGCCCAGAAAGCTACTAAAGATGTATTTAAAACAGTTCATGTGACTACAATGGTTCAACCTTAATGTTATGAAGCGATGAGAATACTTTTTGTGCGCCAAAATAACGACTTTATTCAACCATATCTAGTGATGGGCGATTTCAAAACACTGCTTCATGAAGCTTTACGAATCTTTTGTTTGCGAATCAGTGGTTCGGAGCGTGTATCAAACTGCCAAAGTCATGTGATTTTAGTAAACAAGGCTTTGTTACACCATCGCCCCCCAGTGGTGAACCATTGAAACAAAGTCTTGTTTACTGAAATCACGTGACTTTGGCAGTTTGATACGCTCCGAACTACTGATTCGAAACAAAAGATTAATGTTTTTAGTAGCTTTCTGGGCACTGAAAGTGTAAATTAATTTGCTGTCAATGCAGGCCTCACTGAGCCATCGGGATTTCATCAAAAATATCTTAATTTGTGTTCCAAAGATCTTACGGGTGTGGAACGACATGAGGGTGAGTAATTAATGACAGAATTCTCATTTTTGGGTGAACTAACCCTTTAAGCTCTTTAACATTAGGACAATTGCAGAGCTTTTTACCTTCTTTTTACAGTAAAACCAAGACTTAAAGCGAACATCAGCCCTATAACGAGGCCGTGGTGTTTATCCCACCAGTTATTCTAGAAATGGGCCAAAAAGCCTCATTTCTAGCTTCAGTGCCAGAAATAAGTGCGGGTTTGGCCTCGTCCTGCCGCGAGTCTTTCCTCATCTCCTGGCAGTGATCGTGCTGCAGTGCAGTGGAAAATGGCTCCCAGGTCTCTCGGCACACATTTGATTATATCATGCGCACCTGCAGCTGTGAACTCAGACTCTCGTGAGGCTGGTCCCGATCGCTGATGGGAAATGAGGGTTGGTAATAGATGGGTTGGGTTACAGCACTCTTCAGCAGCAGTGGTCTCACAGCTTGATTAATAATGCATTTCTGTCCGGTCTGACTGATGATAATTGAAAAGCCCATTATGAACCTATAACATAATGCTCCACTTTCTTTCAAACACAAGCTTTACTGTATTTACAGTGGTTCTCAAAGGATTTTGCTTCAGGATGCAGACCAAACACAACATTGTTTATCATACAAGTTTCCTTAAAATCAAACAGGAGGTTTATTAACAGTGCCATGAACTGCTTGAGCCAAATAATATGCAATATTAATAACACAACAATTATGAATGCACAAAGAACATGAGAAGATTTGGACATGGAACAAACACCGGGTTAAATATCATAGCATCAATAACATCATTGTAACAGTTGATTTATTTGGCTAACCAGCTGTACATAATTTTAAGGTTAATTGTGTTTTATTATTTGCATTGAACATTTATCACAACCTTCGGCCCACCAGTTGAGAACCACTGATTTAACTTGCATGCATGCCGTTAAATACCGTCTTTGGTTTGTATTTGTACATGTATATGAAACATTTCAATTGATAATATGCATATGTGATTCTTTTTGACTAACATGCACATTTGAAATGTAATAAGTCATTTTGAATAAGACTTGCATACAGTTTTACGTTTTTTGAAGAAACTGCATGGTGATTGTCCACGCAAAACACACTCTCAATGATGCTATATGGTTGCTCTGGTGTTCTCAAGTGAAAATGACATTTTCTGTGATCATCTGGTCTCTAGATGTGGTTCATTGTGCATCTGAGGGATTGTTTCCACCTGTTTTATGGTCCAGCGGGACGACGCACACACTCAACTTCCATCACATGACTATCAGCACTAGTACTAGCGAGGACTGACTTGGTAAACACATCTAATAATTGAATCTCAAGGGGGTTTTGCACACTTGAACGCCATGAAAGATCTAAAAACTGACATTTTAACTATTCAAGTCAACATTGATTTGTACCCACAGCCGCTGAATCAATTGTCTTCAGTCACAGGACGAATCAAAGAAAGCGTCCAAAACATCTTGTTTACAGGAAGCAGCTGCTTAATAGTACAAGCAGATTCATTTACAGCACTGAATCAACAGATCGGGAGGTTTTTAAATCAAACGCCGCTATTACCATTACTATTATGGGGTTAGAAATTTGAACAAAGAATATCTTAGACATTTTACAGTTAGGAGAATAAGCAAATCTTGTGAAAAAGAAGTGCACTTAACCGTATTGTATGTGCACATGTAGTGTACAGATCTTAAAATACACTGTAAAAAAAAAAAGTAAGTTACCTGGTTGCCTTAAAATTGAGTTCTTTAAGTTAATACAATAAAGGCAATTGGTTTAATCAACAGAAACTCAAAATATTATGTTATCTCAACCACATTAAGTTGATTTGACAATAGAAAAAATTGTGATAAATCATGAAAATAATTTTTTACAGTGTATATATATATATATATATTAAACTGGGATATACTTTATTTTAAGGTGACAGTTATACTGTACTTACTCAAATAAGTACTGAGTAATATTAATTAACTTCATGTACTTACTCTAGAGTTATGATTAGGATTTGGTTTAGGGTTCTAGTTACTTGTAATTAAGCATAATTTACTGTTATTACTATAGTAAGTACATTTAGTAACATGAAACATCACCTTAAAATAAAGTGTTGCCAAAAACCGTACTTGCAGATATAATATTAATGAAATAAGTGTCCTTAAATAAAGTTCTTTTTGTCCACTTTTAAAAGTTTTACTTTAATGTACATTTTAAATCATTGCTTTAATAATCTTTTGTCATGCTTTAAAGAAGTATGATTATTTTAATGTGCTTTCTTTAATACTAAAGCACATGTAAAGTACTTGATTGTAGTGTTTTTCAGTATTACATTTAAAGGTTTTAACATGTAATTGTAAATATATTTAAATACATGACACACGTTTCAATAGAAATTGTTAAAGTATATTTTAGTTTATCATAAATTCTTGTCAGTACATTCAGCAGTAAACTAAGATAATATAGAAGTAATTCTGAAATTGCATATAAAGATGTACTTAAGTATGTCAAAAAGCACTCTTAAATTCAAATAATTGCATTGTAAACTATAAAACATTTTCATTTAATTGCAAATAACATGCAATTAATGCAGTTAGGTATATTCATATAAAGTAGGGATGCACCGATATTAACATTTTGGCCGATACCGATAACCGATAATTCTTTATATTTGAAAGCCGATAACTGATATATTTGCCGATAAATCTAAATTTAAAATTTGTATACAATTTTTAAGTGCCTGATTACAAAAACAAAAGTTTCACCATTAAAAGCCATGTCCCAAACACACAATTATAATGTTCTCATTATAATATTATATAGCCTATTTGACAGACTTGTGTTGTATTTAACTGTATTTTCCTTTTTGAAGTGATTTCAATCAAATTTCAAGCAATTTAAAACCATCATTGTGATCAGTGCGCATCTGAATTGACTCAACTGAAGGAAATAATCCATTATTTATCGGCTTTAATATATCGGCCAATACCGATATGGTGGCCGATACATCATGCATCCCTAGTTTAAAGTATATTTTTTCCTTAATATGATTATTAAGAGTATGCTAAAGTACTTTTAAAGTGATGCTTTTTCACAAGGGATCAGCACACTAAAAACTGTTTAGACCATCTTAGCAGCATCTCATGCACATTAGCACTGTGGTGGTGTTTTCCAGAAGATGTGCAGTATAAATGTGGTTTGGTGTTCCAGTTGCACAGATTTCTCTCGGATATTTTCCAGCATGTGCTGTAACAGGTCAAAGAGCCGCCGCTGAAAATAGAGCAGGATTGTGTAATACCTGCTTTAAGTCAATCAATAAACCTTCATCACTCACTGTAGAGACACTAAACATCATGCACAGCTGTAGAGACTGAAAGTGTGTTGTTGTCAACCTTAAAGATCTCTGATGATGACCCTGATTTTGACCTGAAAAAAACCAATTCATTTATAAGGCAGACTCTCTTATGAATATGAATCACGCTTATTTGCTCAAAGGTCAACAAAACACATTGATTTTAATATCTGATTTTAGGTTAATCCAGGATTAAACGGTGCGCTCACCTTGACTAAACTGTAATTTCATCATGGGTGTTTTAATCTAGTCAAAGTGATGGATGTGCTGCCCAGTTTTGCTTATATAACACAAGTGCATGTCTTTTTAACCCCTTATCCACGAATGAAATGAGTTTGTACTTTTACAAGGGAGTTTATTTACCATTAGGGTGATGTTATTCTACACCTATGGTACATTATTTGCTGTAAAAATGATCTAGTGATGCTAAAAGTTTCCAGAGCATGTATGTACATTACATTTACATGGATATTTGCACATACCTGAGCAGGTTCCTCTAACATAAGAATCCTGATTAACTGGTTAACAGGTTTATAGTTGAAATTCATTAAAAGCTTGCCCCCCTCCCCAAAAATGGCTGTTCAAAATCAAGGCATTGAGCGCAATGGACAGTCTCCGGTTCGGATGAATGTTTCCTATACAACTGAATGACAGGCCAGCCGGTGATTTTGGACTATACGCTCCGAAAATATAAGCCCATTAAACTGCAAACGTCCACCAAGGAGATGTCGAGTGTCGAGGCGGAACGAAAAGGACAGATTATATGTGAACGAATAGGTTTCTGCTATATGCGTTGCTGTCCGAGAGTCCGTGCACCAGCTGCGGCCTCGTCTCGCGTCCTCTCAGGCGGCCACCTGTCCAACATCTCCGAGTCTCAAGGTCTCGTTTAGTTCTTTCTGTGCTGGTTATTCGTATCAGACACTAGCTGAGTTTGTTTTCGCCGTCTAGAATCGTCCTCGACCGGCGCTGCGCGCTCCCAGCGCATCTCCGGCTGCGCGTCTCCGGCGGCGAGGGTCTGGTGATCTCTCCGCGAAGACTCTGTCTGACTGTCTGAGCTCTCTGTAGGCATAGTATATGTGTAGAAATCCCCGGACTGGGACTGCGCACTTTTGGAAAGCGACCTTGCCGTCCGGTTGGAGACGGTGGCGTTTAAATGGATCGGATCCACCAGCGTGCTGTTGCTTTGCGTCCCGTTGCTGTGCGCGGTGATGTTGCCCGACGTAGAGTCGTGTTTTGTACCATTGTTCCCGCCGGAACCGCCGGCCGGTTTCCATATGAGGCTGTAGTAGATGGCCAGGATGATCGCAGCCAGAGACACGGACAAAACATAGGCGAACACGGTGGCCAATCTTACCCACTTCTTATTGGTCTTTGCAGCCATCTTTGCCTTCTTGTCGCCGGTGTAGGTGGCCGGTTTGCCCCTCTCCATGTTGGGCATGTAGTCTCTGTCCCGATTGACTCGGTTTTTTCCTCGATGCTCCACGACCCCGTCCGTCTTGAGGGATGTTGGTGACCAGACCCTTTAAAACCCTTGGATTGCGGTTAAATCGATTCACTTTCGTCCATTGCGCGTGAAGTGTCTCAAAAATCCATCAGGATCATGTTGCACCTCGATGTGGATGTTGTTGATGATGGTGCTTCTGATGCTTCTGGTGTTTTCCAGCATCCACTGTAGCTTTTTCCCCAAAGGCAGAGATGTTTCTGATCCAAATATCATGGGATGGATTAGAGAGGCTTGAAAATGATGAGACGGATCATACTGTATGTATGCATGTGTGTGTGTGAGTGTGTGTGTGTGTTATTCAACTGAAGAAGAGGCTTCATCAGCTAAAAATACAGGAGAGGAGGAGGAGGAGGAGACTCTTAAAGGAGCAGCAGAGACTGAAGAGAGAAAACACGATGATCATCAGTTCATTCAGCATCTGGTAACACTTTATTATAACTTTCATCAAAATGCATTAAAAAAAATCTAATGCAGGTCAAAGTGTCTGAATAATTTTTGGTCCCAAATTTTTATCAATTTTACTGGTAGTCCACTGAATGAAGAATTTTTGGGTATAATTTGTCACAGTTTACTTTATTTTTGCTATCCTCACTTACATAAATGAACTATAGTGTCCTGCACCCACTAGTAAGAAATGTCGCAAATGAATCATTTTTGGTTTGACTATATGTATATGTACGGTCTAATCATGACAAAAAACTATTTTTCAGGCTGGATCAAGCTAATACGCATGCGCAGTCCTAAATGCGCGTCTCTTGTGCCTTATTTCTGAGGCGCGCGTCTGACTGTTTCTATAGAAACCGGAGCTTCTAACGGCCGCTGCAGTGACGCGATGACTTTTACCAATCGGCCATTGGCTCTTATTTAGAAGGCGGGACTTATTCCGCCATATTGCGTGTTGCACTTTCTCCCATTCAAAACAATACGAGTGAAGAGTCTTGTGTTATTCTATAGTCTTTGGTATTATTCACGATAAAACACGGCTATGACCGCTTCTGTGTATCACTACACAACACCCTTAGCACTTGACATTTGATATTGAACAGTGCTTTGATCTGCCGACATTGACACTATTCTTTAAGAGCTCCTGTGCAGCCAAAATTATATACCAGTTATCAATGTAAAGCTGCTTTGACACAATCTGCATTGTAAAAAGCGCTATATAAATAAAGGTGACTTGACTTGACTTAGCAACCACTCTTAGCAACGTAAACT